>JAVTVY010018965.1:0-73206 GCA_036873755.1 Hanleya hanleyi | reverse complement strand
TCCTATTTCCCGCAGGAATTTATGGAATATCAATTCTTTCCGCAATAAACTTACAATTTACTGGCTATGGTAACGAAATTCTCCGTGTCAATTAGAGGTGGATATGAAAACGCACTGACTCACACGTGCACTGGCAACAATTCGCTACAGTGTAATGAAATGTGTTCATTTTTTAGGCGCCCGTGGTTTATTAATATGCACACATATATGTTTTTCTTATAGTTCATTGGCTGAACCGCGAGGCGGGGGAAAAAATATCAAACTAATTTCGTCTCGCGAGCAGCGTGTGCGGTGAACGCAAGCCAAACAGCTCAGCAGTTTTACCGGACAGGCCAATGAATGGCATGTTATTTTTACTCGATTCATACGCTCGACTCTTCAAAATGGACTTGAAGAAGACGTTATGCGAGAACTGAAATCAATTTCTTGAAACTTTTGCTCACCGTGTGCGCTGAAACAACAACAGAGCTGACAGGCAATTGAGGCCGTTAGCTCAGCTGATATCTCTCGTGCGCGCCGGATTTTATACCGAAGGAAATATCTGTGAATTTCGATTAGCATACGAATGCATGGTGATGAAGGCTTCATGGTGTGTTATACCCACCTAGGAAAAAAACAGCCACAGATATGCATCAAACACCCGGGAGTATGGGATATATAGGTATACATCTGGACTAAACTCTTTTATCAGGTAAGCTAGTACTATACTTGCGTTGAATCCCATGCAGACAACCTATTCAAATTTCAATGCATTGGCAACATAGCGTCGCACGAAATATACGCACCCCTGTTGACCAGGATTTTTCTATACTCCACAACAACAGACAATTTGAAGACAATTTTCTAGCGGGGTGTTTTCTTGAACATAATTGCTGTAATATACTCTTCTTTTTGTGGACGCTAAATATAGGGGAGAAAATGGCAACATTGTGACCAAACCATAACAGTTGACAGCTGTAAAAATAGATACCGTGGCATAAATTAGTTGTGTGTCCCAACTAATCTATTGAGAACGTTTTGTTTGATTTTTTGAGAAATATATATTGTTGTGTTCTGAAACTTATGTCACTGGTAAAATGCAATTATTATAGTATTCATTCAAAATATTAGCAAACAACATTCTGTAGAACTATCTGTTTGAAACATTTTCTGTTTTGGGTGTCATTCTCTGGGTTAAATATTGGCGTGAGCCATTGTTGATTTGGACCAGTTCAATACTCGTAGGTTTGATAGGCATTCTTTTCCATTCATGGATTTTTTACAGTTCCACAGTGTCACAAAACAACAATAATGCCATGATGTCACAATAAGACGTTACAAAGACAATTTATCAATACTGACCACAGTAGCAACGTCATAGCGTTGACCCTGACGTCACAATAGAAAATGACAACCTCCCACTCCTATGCACATATGGGAACAGTCCCCCTCAGCCTTGGCGACGTCAAAATTTAACCCAGAGAATGGCACCCAAAACAGAAAATGTTCCAAACAGATAGTTCTACTGAGTGCTGTTCGGTAATATTTTAACTGAATACTATAATATTTGCATTGTACTAGTGACGTAAGTTTCAGAACACAACAATATATATTTTTCCAAAAATCGGACAAAACGTTCTCAATAGATTAGTTGGGACACACAATAGAGAGAGCATTTCAGTACACCTCATAAAAATGAAACCTGGACGGGTATCCTTCATCTCGAGGGGACGCAAGTTCGATTCTTGCTTTCATTATGTGAGTATGTGTTGGACATGTGATCTTTAAATTTTATTATCATCAATACACCTAAAAAAAAGGCTATTTTCATACCCTTCGGCCACCGCGCATGCGCACAATGCCGATAGTTCAATCTCACACCCAGCCCATTAGATGCCCCCTCACCTAAGCTTCACTTTGATACCTCACTCGACCCCATCGGACCAGTAGTCAATCCCCTAGCTCCAAAAAGGCTATTTTCATACCCTTCGGCCACCGCGCATGCGCACAATGCCGATATTTCAATCCCACACTCAGCCCATTAGATGCCCGCTCACCTAAGCTTCACTTTGATACCTCACTCGACCCCATCGGACCATTTTATCTAGGGACTACTTTTTCTCCGCGGAAGCTTTTTCCCGAGACCAAATCACCGCCAGACATGACTGCATCACCGCGGATGAATACATTCTTGCACTCACTCACACCATCCATACCTCCCTGAGTGGGGTGGGTTCAAAATGGAGGATACTCAACTCCCATCCCCCTTAAAAACCAAACCGCCATTTTAAACCCACCCACGTCAATTGATGAGTGGGTGGGTTCAAAATGGCGGATACTCACCTCCCAGCCCCGTAAAAAACAAGCCGCCATTTTGAACCCACCCACACTCACACACTGACTGACACCGGTGAGTGGGTGGGTTCAAAATGGCGGCACCTTATTTTACACACACAACACCATAAGCCGCCATTTTGAACCCACCCACTCACATACCAGGTCAATCAGTGCACGGGGTGAGTGGGTGGGTTCAAAATGGCGGACTTTCAGTGGTCGGGGGAAAATAAAAAGTGCCGCCATTTTGAACCCACCCACTCACATCAAACTCACGCATGCGCACCGCCCAACCGCCCCCAATTGTGACGTCAAAACAGGTTCTGCGCATGCGCAGTGAGGCGCTATTAACTTTACTTGCGCATTGTCAACACCATAAGCCGCCATTTTGAACCCACCCACTCACATACCAGGTCAATCAGTGCACGGGGTGAGTGGCTGGGTTCAAAATGGAGGATACTCACCTCCCAGCCCCGTAAAACCAAGCTGCCATTTTGAACCCACCCACTCACACACTGACTGACACCGGTGAGTGGGTGGGTTCAAAATGGCGGCACCTTATTTTACACACACAACACCATAAGCCGCCATTTTGAACCCACCCACTCACATACCAGGTCAATCAGTGCACGGGGTGAGTGGGTGGGTTCAAAATGGCGGACTTTCAATCACACACTGACTGACACCGGTGAGTGGGTGGGTTCAAAATGGCGGCACCTTATTTTACACACACAACACCATAAGCCGCCATTTTGAACCCACCCACTCACATACCAGGTCAATCAGTGCACGGGGTGAGTGGGTGGGTTCAAAATGGCGGACTTTCAATCACACACTGACTGACACCGGTGAGTGGGTGGGTTCAAAATGGCGGCACCTTATTTTACACACACACAACACCATAAGCCGCCATTTTGAACCCACCCACTCACATACCAGGTCAATCAGTGCACGGGGTGAGTGGGTGGGTTCAAAATGGCGGACTTTCAGGGGTCGGGGGAAAATAAAAAGTGCCGCCATTTTGAACCCACCCACTCACATCAAACTCACGCATGCGCACCCCCTCAATACTGCCTCAAAACCGCCCCGTTTTTTTTTCTGCGCATGCGCAGTGAGGCGCTACTTTGCCAATTTACGCTTTGTATACTACTATGATCTGAATACTGAGGTTATCCCAACCATAAAGTAAGGAGATATTTCTCCGGTATTCGGTGGTGACTTCTGAGAAAAGGTATCTCTTAAAAAAATATCCGGGTTGTCTAATTAATGTCTGTTATTATTTCCGCCATATGTCAACATTAACGAAGCATGACCGGATCTGTTTACGATGCTGTAGGTAGATAGATTAACACGAACTGCTACAGCTTGCAAGTCTGTCACAAAGTTAATAGGACTGTGCAAAACACTCATTTTAATCAGTATTGAACAACCACCTGTATGTAACTCTTCCATGCTTCTCTAAAGGGTAGGAATGATAAGGTGTGTATTGGCGAAATATATCTTTATCTGCTTTCTTCAGGGAAGTCTCATTGAGACAAACAGCGGACGGCTCATAATCTTGATCCAAGACCTGAAGCTCATTTAAATTTGACCGAATTCCTCTGTAGTTCCACTGAAATTATGGTGGTTGGTGTCCGAGCCATTTTTATTCTATATTTAAAAAAAATGACATACAAAACTGCACAGACTAAGAAATAGAAGGTTAACTTAGCCATTATTTACGTTTTATTTTGGGTAATTCCTTCTGATATTTTTTATTTTTGTTTTCTTCTCTCTTCTGTTTTAGATTCTTTCTTGTGAATACATGAAGAGATGCGATAAATGATTAGGCCATGACCCAGTTATCCTCTATTGTTGAGGCAGTAATACCGAGTCCTAATCCTGGCAGTAGCAACTAGTCATTTTCGAGGTCATACTCACAAACCCTGTTTCGTATGAACTATTATTCAAACTCATTGTGCAATATATTTCAAGTGAGAAAACAGAAACTAAGTCTGTATTGGAACCTTGCTGAGTGGATTGACCATGTTACACTTTCGAATCATTAGATACCAATCGTTAATTACAGATATGCCAAATAGGTTCACCAGCGAACTATAGGCAAATGAATCTTTCACTATCAAATTCGTACTTTATGTGCAGATAGATTGAATCTGCATGCACTGCATAGTGCATCTTTGATGATGTCAATGACGCGCTAGCCTATTGGGTCGACTTGTTTACGTCAATCTTGAACGATCATGCTCCGCTGAAATCAAAGTGTGTTGGGCATAAGTGGCGCCCTGAATGGTGGACCGAAGAAATCGACGAAGCTGTGAAACTTCGCGATGAATTAAAAAGATAAAAGGACAAAGTCAATAATATTATAACAAACTGTAAAAAGTCTTTCTTCCAATCTGTATTGAACTGCAAAAACATTGCTGTGCGAGAATTTTGGAAATATTTTCGCGATTTAGTACCGAGTTCCTTGTCAAGTAGTCCTGTCGAGTTAACTAGTGGACCTGATTGTGTTTCTGATAATGAATCTATATCAAATGTTTTCAATAATTATTTTGGCAATGTTGCAAACAATTATCAAGCAAATACCACAAGAAATGATCCCCATTTGGAAAAATTGTCCAGATTTGTCCAAAGCAGCTTGATAGATGGGCGTTCTTTTTCTATTCCCCCTATAAAAGAAGATTTTGTAAACAAACAATTAAGGTCGCTCGATATAACACAATCTCCGGGAATAGATGGACTACATCCGAAAATTTTGAAAATGGGATCTGATATACTAGCCAAAAGTTTAACTAAGATATTTAATATGTGTATAAAGACCTGTTCTTTTCCAAATATATGGAACTTTTCGAAGATTACTGATGTTGGAAATTACCGACCGATTAGCATCTTGCCCGTGTTGTCTAAAATCTTAGAGAAACATATCCATTTTCATTTTAACTTGTATCTACAAGAAAATCGTCTGATTCATTCTAGCCAATCAGGCTTTCGGCATTTTCACTCGTGTCAAACTGCTTTGACCGATCTTGTGAATAACTGGTCTGTTGATATAGACAACAAGAATTTAGTTGGTGTTATATTCATTGATCTTCGCAAAGCCTTTGATCTAATTTCACATGATATTTTACTGCAGAAGCTGAAGATCTATAACTGTACAAACTCGACTACAGAGTTGTTCATGTCTTATCTCACAGACCGTTACCAGCGTGTAAATTTTAAGGGCTCTGTTTTCCATCCATTACCATGCAAATCCGGAATCCCGCAGGGTTCTATACTTGGCCCTTTATTTTTCTTATTATACATAAATGATCTACCCCTATATACCTCAGTCTGTAAAACTACAATGTTTGCTGACGACTCTACACTGTCTACTTCCGGTAAATCTATTCCAGAAGTTGAAGTCAAATTACAAAATGAGGCAACTGAGGTTAAAAACTGGCGCCAAGATAATCAAATGGCCGTAAATACTACAAAAACGAAAAGCATGTTAGTGACTACACACCAAAAGCGTGTCTATCTGCCCCAATCTGAATTGTTCATTACTATTGGCGGTGATGTTATCGACTCTGTTACTGATGGAAAAATTGCTTGGTATAACTATCAATCAAAACCTTTCATGGGAAAACCAGGTTGATGTGTTTTGCAAGAAGATTGCTTCTAAATTATTCTAGTTGAGAAAACTTAAAATGTTTTTGCCTATGTCTGCAAGAGTAACGTTTTTTAATTGTTTTATTCAACCACTGCTAAACTATTGTATTAATATTTGGGGAAAGTGCGCTGATTCTGATGTACACAGAATTGAGGTACTAAGAAAACGAGCTGCTCGGTTAATCTTAGATTGTGGTTTCGAAATTTCTACCACCGACTTATACAAGCGATTAAAGTGGCTTCCATTTAAACAGCACGTAATGTACAACGAATGTGTCCTGGTATACAGCAGCTTACACGGATCTGCTCCTACTTGTTTAAAAGACAAGCTTATATTGTCTACAAGTAGACAAACCCGATTTACTAGATCCTATGTAAATATAGATCAATTATATGTCCCATTCTCACGAACAGATTTTTATAAGAGAGCCTTCTCTGTCTCGGGCCCAGTGGCGTGGAATTTTCTGCCATCCCGTGTTAGAAACAGTCCATCTTTAGCTGTGTTTAAACACGAATGTTTTAAATACATTTACGAGAATGTTTTTCCCAAAACATGATCCTTATTGTGTTAGAATGTGAGCTCTATTTTTTATACCCTATACACTGTGTTATTATAATTGTTATAGCACTCGGCTCCCAGGAAGAGCACCCATAGATGATGGCTGACCGAGTTTTTATAAATAAGCTTCTATTCTATTCATAGTGATATTTGTCTTCCAACCGCAAATGACATTACATAATGTCAGTTATGTAATTAAATTTTAAAAGTAAGGAGGTGTTTCTTCGATATTCGGTGGTGATTTCTGAGAAAAGGTATCTCAGAAAAAAAGTTATCCGGGTTGTCTAATTAATGTCTGTTATATTTCCGCCATATGTCAAGACTAACGAAGCATGACCAGATCTGTTTACGGTGCAGTTGGTCAATTATTTGAACCTCCGTGAAAGAGATATGCTGCTTGTGCCTGACAGCCTGGAGGCTACATAAAATATCTCAAATGTAATTTCATGGCCTCTTATGTTAATTGTCCTTTAGTTTGGGATGTAATCACCTACCAGTCAATTTATCACTTGTCTTTTCAACATTATTAGATGTAATATTGGTATCTGCGTTCTCTTTCGGCAAACAAAAATTCTGGTAAACAGTTTGTTAACTGGTGATGTTTATAGTTAGATAGCTTTTTGTATACCGCTTATTCAAGTACGCTTATTCGCTGCCGAAGTACAATAAAAGATGTATTTTTGTAATTTTTCTTTTCAGATGAAGATAGCGATTGGGATCCTGAAGGCTGTTGTGGCAATGGAGTATCACCACCAGGAAGAAAATAGACCAATAGCCTGATCGTATGTGGATTCCATTCATTTCATGGATGGCGGCATTTCTAGCACTATACACCATTACCCTGGATAGATGACTAAATATCAAACACTGATATCCATCTTGAGTATGTCAATGTACGAGTCTACTAATGAACATAATTCCGAAATTAAAAACATACAGGACGATGTATGGACACCGTAGCTAGTTATATCTTCGATATATAGCTGAAATAGCGCTGAACACGACGTTAATTAAACCCTAACTCACTCACACTGTATTGGTCGATTGTTGTCATACACACGTACAGTATCTGCCGTCAGCCAGGTTGTCTACCGAGGAGGGTAACCCCAAATATGGCAAATATGAACACCACTATCAAAGTATTTATTTCATGTCATCAATGATGATGGCTGCACAATAGTTCACTTCATATATGTTCTTCTATCAAGTTGAATCTGGTTTATTAGGTCTTTCCATTTCCAATGGGTAGACCTATTTTAATTCTACGCATTATTAGGTTTTTCCATTACAAATGGAAAGACCTATTGATATTCTTCGGATTGTTATTATTATTATACTGTCCAAATTTGTCAGCGGCCTGGTGTCTTTACGGTTTGTTGTACACGTCTAAGATTTGTTACAGGTCAACATATGTGTCTGAAGTCTTGCATAACCGTCTTCGTTTTTGACCTTGACCTTGCCCTTTTTAGTTTTAGGCTTTTTAAGGGAAAATTCATTTTGCGATTATTGACCAAACGTTTAAGGGAACACAGCTGGAATTTAGAATGTAAATTTACCCAACAAAATAAGCGAATAAAATAAGTAGGTCAGACAAGCAGTTTTCGAGTTCTCTCCCTTGGTGCTGTTTTCCTTGTTAGCGGTGTACAGTCAAAACTAAAGGACATATCTGAAAGAAAGTTACTGGTTCGTAAGTCTTGCATATGGCCATGCTGTAGTTATATTTTTGAATTATTACGTAACAAAAAGTAGTTATCTCCCCTTTAATGTTTTTTAAAATCCGTTACTTTATAAGGAAATCAGTCACGGCATTGATTCTTCTACTATTAATGAACACTTTAATGACCGAAAAGAATGTGACCTTAAATTTGACCTTTGACCTCCAGGAACGTCTCTATACGAGTGCAAAGTTTAGGGTCAACTATTGAACGGCTAATGCGATCAGCCTGTAAATAAGGTCACATGACCTACATGATGTCTCAAGGTCAGAACTTGTGTCCGAACTTGGCCGTGACCTTGACCTTTGAAGTGGTAAGCATCTAAAATATAATTTACTGAAAAACTAACACACTGACATTTTGCCGCTAATTATAAAACCATCCGATGTGACCTTGACCTTGAATATTACAAAATGTAAAAAGCGTTGTTTTTACTTTTCTCGAAAACTACAACTTCCAGGAATCTGCAATTTAATACATTTGCACCCCATAATACAGGTATGACGTCAGCGAATTTTCAAGATGACCTTGACCTTGGTTTTTGAGATATGGCCACGAATAGTTTTGCGCCTACAGTGTCATAACTGGAAAACTGTTGGAAATTCCAAGTTGAAATTTGCACATGAATGTAGGTCATTACATGACGTAACATAACATGAGTAGAACCCATAAAAAATATACCAGAAAGATTGGGAGATAATACTCGGTCGACAAAAATTGCACGCCAGAATACGTGAGTGAACTGGCTTATGACTGAATCTCGTGGTTGTTTCAGAGATTTGTAAATACTTAGCTGAAGTTTCTGGTACAGGTACTCAATTTTGACTGAGGGAATATATATATATGTGAAATTTCAAGATTATAACATTAATTGTTTCGAAGCTGAAAGGAGCTGCGAACCCTCATGATCCCGCTATAATCCCATGATGCATTATGCATATTTGTTAATTACATGAAGGGTGTTCAATTATCATTACATCGACATCGCATATGTACCCCGACATGAAATTAATTTCCAATGAAAGATTACCTTTGGGGGACCGTTGTGGAAAGACCGTGTCATTGTAGCAACAATGTCTAGTTATTATTATTATTCTATTCAAATGCTTAATATCTAATAAAGTACTTGATCTACAGCTACAATAATTGGTAGATGCGTAGAAGTCACTTCAAAGCTGTTCTCAGTGGCCATGATTGTTTACCTTGACCTTGAACTCATAGGTTACCGGCTTGTAAAGTTAAAACTTCTTCTGCGAATATTGATCAAACAGAGGAGAGGATGCGGTTGACACTTATAATGTAAGCGTTTGCATGAATTCGCAACATAATGAACCGACGAAATAAGTAGGTCACCACTGAGGTTATTTAGTTCTCTCGCCGGAAGGTGTTTTGCTTGTCGTCAAGAGTGCAGCCAAAAGGAAACAACAGATCTCCAAAAAAAACTGAGGATAGATAAATCCTATACATCGCCAAGCTACTGTTTGTTTTTCAAAGAGTTACGTAACAATAACGAGCAGTTATCTCCCCTTTAATGTTTTCAAAACCTGTTATTTTATAAGGAAATAAGTTACGGCATTGATACTCCTAATATTAATGAACACTTTAGCGACCCAAAAGAATGTGACCAAAAAGAACCCATAAAAAGATACCAGAAAGATGGAGAGATAATTAGCAATTTATTAAATTTACGATTTATTCAAATTTTACGAAAAGTATGCCTATGAAATTTCAAGAATATAGCTTTGATAGGTTCAGAGATATTTAGAAAAAAACAATTTTCCCGAAATATTAAGCCGTTAAATGGTTCTCTCGCTCTGTTCATGATCACATGTAGATTTCATCTATTCAATGGGTGTTGTCATTTCGTTATAGCGATTCGGCTGTAACATTCGAGGCATCCGGTGTTCGCAATTAAATAAACGTCTTGCTACATGATGGGGCTTGCTCAAGTTTGTAAACCTTTTATCTCTTGAACCGCCATAGTTACGGACTTCTAATTTGTTGCCTGTTGCCTCCAATAAGGAGTTCTTTCGTTGAAAATGAGTCCGTACAGAGAACAGTAATTGTGGAAAACTTGAAAAGTTACGAGAAAGCCGTTAGTTTGAAATAATACAGGGTAGACTGAGGCTCAGTGTTACTGGTATTCGAAAACAAACAAGGGGAATAACTAAGGCGGAAGTTCGCGCGACTGTTCTTTTGACGTCGAGCGCAGGTGTCGAGGATAAAAGTGCCTAAAACGAGAGAATATTTGCTGTCGCCGTTTATGTGGAATGTTCCGAGATGAAATACGAATGCATTAAACAAGGGAGGTAAAGATTTGTTTTCTAATTTAAGAACAACACCAAGTCGACTAAAATTGCGCGCCAGAATATGTGAGTGAACCGGCTGACGAATGAATTTCGTGTTTGTTTCACGCGATTTGTAGATACTACACTGAAGTTTTTGGTAGAGGCATTCAATTTTGATTGATGCAATATATATGTGTTTATTTGTGAAGTTTCAAGAATGTAACATTAATTGTTTTGAAGATAATACAAAGAAACATTTTCCCCACTTCGTGTATGCTATTTGCGTATTACCCACCAGGTTAAACGCTTTCGATATTAAGTAGTAATTGATTTCATCAATCTAATTGTGTAACGCCAGATCAGTCTCAAAGAGTTATTAATTGGTTCTCCATTGACAAGGCGTGAAGACCTGTAACCGGACACACCAATTCCTTTGTCGACTGTACCAACCGAGTCACCCCGCGATTTCAATTAAATAAACGCCGTTTTAGATGACGACAGGGGCTGCGAACCCGGATGATCCTTCTGTAAGCCCATGATGCATTATGTATATTTGTCAATTAAACGGATGATGTTCAATTATCATTATATCGACATCGCATATGTAACACGACCTGAGTTTAATTCACAATGAAAGGATGTCTTTGTCGGAACGTCATGGAAAGGCCGTGTTATTGTATCAACAATATCTAGTTATTGTTATTCGTCTTATTCTGTTTTTGCAATAGCGGCTAAACGGTTAGGAAAACGGCTTAGATATCTGGCACAATTGAAGATACAGGTCTCAAGTTTCTGGTACAATGTCACACCACATTGAGCTATGGGCTTTTATAAGAAAAACATCATTTTGCGAATAGTGACCAAACGCATAAGGCGATGCAGCTGAAATTAAAATGTAAAAGTTTACATATGTACCCAACAAAATAAGCCAATAAAATAAGTTATCTCCCCTTTAATATTTTTCAAATCCGTCATTTTATAAGGAAATAAGCTATCGCATTGATTCTTGTAACACTAATGAACACTTTAATGACCTACAAGTATGTGACCTAAAATTTGACCTTTGACCTCCAGAAGCGTCTCTCTATGAGTGTAAAGTTTGGTGGTCAACTCTTGAACGGCTGACGCGATCAGTCTGAAAATAAGGTCACGTATCCAAATATCTAAAATACGGCTTCCATTTTCTGAAAAACTGTCACACTGACAGTCACGAAGCAATGACACAATAGTGAGTACAATATTGACTATCTTTAGGCGCTAATCATAACACCATCCGATGTGACATTGACCTTGAATATCACACAATACAAAAAGCGTTGTATGCATTTTCCTCGACAATATCCCCCTGTGGGAATCTCTAATTTAATACGATTGTTCCTCATAATACAAGTATGACGTCACTGAATTTTTAGCCTGACCTTTTTGAGATATGGCCACTGACAGTTTTCGGCTACAGAACCATAACTGGAAAACCGTTTGGAATTCTAAGTTGAAATTTGAGCATGAATGTAGGTTATTACATGACGTAACAGGAAAACACTCGAACCCATAAAAATATACCAGAAATATTGGAAGATAATTTTTTAATTTAGGTTTTTTCCCAATTCCAATTCCAAAAAATATGTACCCAATCATCACTATTTTGAGGTATTATTGAGGGAAAATATATATATTTGCCTATGAATTTTCAAGACTGTAGTTTTGATAAGTTTAGAAATATGCAAAAAGCTAATTTCCCGAACTGGTAAGCCGTTAAATGGTTCTCTCACTCTGTTTGTGGTCATCTGTTGATTTCATCTATTCAATGAGCGTTGTCAATTTCGCTATAGCGATTCGACTGTACCACTCCAGGCATCCCGTGTTCGCAATAAAATTAATGTCGTGTTACATGACGGGGCTGGCTCATTTTTGGAAATCTTATAACTCTTGAACCGCAGTAGGTACGGACTTCCCGTATTTCACAGTACAAATGCATATATGGAATCAATTTTGCTTCATGGCCATCGATATTTGAGGTGATTTTGCCGGTCTGTGGGAAGTACAGTCTCCAGGCGACCAAAACCCACGCTTAACTTTCTCCATTCAAGCCATTGTTTGGACTCCAGGGACCATTTTCTAAACACATTTCACCGTACTAACATTTTCGGATCAATGAAGGAGCCGTGCAGGGCCCAAATAAAGCTCGGAAATGTGTCCAACAGCTGCCGCTTACCAATATAGGCAGGTTTGTTAGAAGAAAACACGCAATAGAAAAACTATAAGGTAGTGACAAGCAATGTGAAAAAAAACGTGTCTGTGCGTGTAAAATGACCAAAACAACTGGTTTACTCAGTTGCAGTAAGAGGGGAAAGACCGCATCATTGTACCAACAATGTCTAGTTTGTAACTGTTATTATCCATTTCTCTAATCCCCAGAACTACAATGATACCAATACAATATCTCAACTAGAAACGAACAAGTATTGTTTAGGTTTTGATGAAGCGATGGCAGGTCCAATGCAATAACATATATTATCGAAATATTGATCAACACCCTGCTTCTTGCTGATCTTATCGGCTCCTCAGATTCACCATGACTATTCTGGGTCAAAATTTCAATGACTGTTGTATAAATGTATATTGAGATACAAAGTTTGAATTGGAGTTATTATCTTATATATACTAGCCAACAGTTCACATGACGCAGAGATTAGATATAAAAAGCGGTATTTCAGATCAGTGGGATCATGTGAATTTCAGATTGGCAAACAAAAGTTGAATCGAGAGAAGTGAAATGTTGAACACTATGTTTAACACTATCTTCAAAACAAAATGTTTATATGTATTTATAGAGGTATTATTTTATTTCCGCACTATTCAAAGGGGAACCTCAAAGTGAAAGGGATCGTTTCCATTAATCGTTTTTTCTTCAGTCGCGATTTTTCTTCAATTTTCTCGATTGAAAAACGATCAGTCGCGAATCAGTCGCGAGGATATCGAGAAAAAAAATGAGAAAAAACGATTGAACCTTTTCTGGAAAAAACCATTCTCTCGCGATATCGTTTTTGAATCGTTTACCCATGCGCGATCCGTTCTTGATCGCGAATCTTCAATCGCGAGAGAATCGGGTTTTTTTAAGGCGCGAGAGAATCGTGAGGCGGAGTGATATTTGACACATAGGCCGTGTTGCCGTCGTACGCCGCTCTATCCGCGAACTGGGAACTACATGTAATGTTGATTGCGGATTTGTCGATGGAAAAACCTATATTACTATACTATACTGTATAAATGCGCAAGATAACCGAATAATAAATATGATTCACGATCTATAGTCTCCTACAAGCCGAAGTAGGGCGTATGCTGGAAATATCTACACATATACCTGTACCATGCTTCCTGTGACGTTCGCGCTCAGATTTACTCTGGCGAAGCGTAAATGACAAAATTACATGTTTATTCAATAATCGTGTGAGTCGACAATGTATTAATGTTCAGTTATTCCCTTCATACTTTCGATAATTTCCTCATATATTCATGCAACTTGGTATAAACAATACAGGATGATAGTCACAATATCTTGTTTTGTAAATACCGGGTACAGGTCATAAGTGGATTTGAGTTCGTCGTTGATTGCATTATCAGAATGATTACGGCACAGGCTTCATAGAGGTGTGAATGGGCGCATGGCGATAACCCAGAACAGCTTAGCCCTCCAGCCGAGAATTTCTAGGTTAATTAAGGTGAAAATAGTGTAATTAAATATGTATATTTTGTTATAGTAAAACATACATTAGGAAAGGGTATCCATTCATGTTTTGGTACAGTTTTTAAACTATTGAGATGTGAATAAGTTCAAAAAATCACCATCAAGTTAATTTTATTTATTATAAGAATATTCGCGGCAGTGATTTCATATTTATATCAAATACATATCACAATGGTGATTGAATCGCATATAACGGGTGGATTCCAATATGTACAATACTTTTTATTTTAATTTTATATTTTGATAAATGAACTATGGATGATTCCAAAGGGAAGCTCAAGAGTAGTAGGTAGCACGCAAATTGAGTATTTAGCGCCTCACTGCGCATGCGCAGAAAAAAAATGGGAGGTTTTGGGGCGGTATTGGGGCGGTGTGCGCATGCGTGAGTGATATGTGAGTGGGGTGGGTTCAAAATGGCGGCACCCTATTTTACACACACAACACCACAAGCCGCCATTTTGAACCCACCCCACTCACCCCCATGTCAATCAGTGCACCGGAGTGAGTGGGACAACTTAAAGTCCGCCATTTTGAACCCACCCCACTCACTCACTGACGGAGTGAGTGGGGTGGGTTCAAAATGGCGGACTTTAAGTTGTCCACTCACTCCATGCACTGTGACATGGGGGTGAGTGGGTTCAAAATGGCGGCTTGTGGTGTGTAAAATAAGGTGCCGCCATTTTGAACCCACCCCACTCACCCCCATGTCAATCAGTGCACCGGAGTGAGTGGGACAACTTAAAGTCCGCCATTTTGAACCCACCCCACTCACCCACATGTCAATCAGTGCACCGGAGTGAGTGGGACAACTTAAAGTCCGCCATTTTGAACCCACCCCACTCACTCCGGTGCACTAGTGTGTAAAATAAGGTGCCATTGGGAGTTGAGTATCCTCCATTTTGAACCCACCCCACTCAATAGTGAAAAACGTATAAAAGGAGTCGATTTTTAGGGTAGGGGTGTATTTCAATCTGACTTACCTGACCTGTCTGCTGGCCTGCCTGCCTGCTTGCCTATCCGCTTGTATGAGACGAAAAGCATGAGACGTGGAGAAGATTTTCCCTTTGACCCAGCAGTACCTCCGGTTGAAGTCTTGCCTGAAGATGAGCGTGTCAAGGACATTTATCAACGTCACTGGGCAACCATACGCCATTGTTTCCACCGTGACCGTCGTCTTTTGGATTTGTACAATTTTCGGCTGGAGGACCTCACGTATCTTCCTACATATGCCGAGAACATTTTTACAGATCAGGTCACTGCCTTCAAATTGAATGTGACATTTGGGTATATCTTACGGCACAAAAAGACGGACCAACTGCGGTATTTCTATCCCAGTAATAATTCGTATGTGTTTGACCAGCCATTCACCATCACGGATGCGATTTCTATGGAGCCGGTGGTCGAGCAACTCACTACATTAGACCCGTTGGAGTGGGCTCGGTTGCAACGCCCCAATACCGAATGGTTGGTGGAAATGGTGACCAACGTCACATTTTTCGTCACGAAAATGAGAGATCATCCTATCGGTGCTCCTGTACTACTTCCTCCGTGGTTGCTTCATCGACACGGTCTGTATGCATTAACAGCAGGGCTAAAGGGGCCCTACAAAGACCGGAAATGTCTGTTTAGGTGTTTGGCCGTGCATGTGGACGAGTGTAACCCCAAGTCGTGTGACACAGTGGCCGATGGCTATTGGGAACAGTATTTAGAGCAGCAAGACATGGATAAGCGGCACTTCCGTGGAGTGCCGTTCAAGAATTTGGATGACGTGGAAACACTATTTGACATTAATATCTTTGTCTATCGATTACGATGCGAGGACGATATATTTGTGGCTGAATTGGTTCGGCGATCAACAGAACGGTATGCTGCTACGATGAAAGTCAATGTGTTCGACCACGGTGGGGTGAGTCATTTTTCGCTCATCTCTAATATGAGCCAGTACGCTCAGTCTTTCAGTTGTGGTCAATGCCATGGGGTGTTTCATCGCTCCAACGACTTACACTGCCACGAGAAAATCTGTGACAACAGTGTCAAGCGTGTGTATCCGGGTGGCGTGTATCATAATGCACCTACTATTTTCCAGGAACTGGCCGATGAGGGTGTGATGATACCGGAAGAGGACCGTTATTTTCCCTATCGGGCGTGTTACGATTTCGAGGCCCTGTTGGAGCCCATGGACATGTTTTCAGCGAAAACGCAGTGGACGCAGCGCCATATTCCTCTGAGTGTCAGTATTTCCAGCAACGTACCAGGCTATGACGCTGCTCCGGTGTGTTTCATGTCCACGGGGGACTCCCATGAGTTGATTACCCGCATGATGGAGTATTTAGAGCAAGTCAGTGCGGCTAGTACGGAATTGTTGGTGGCCAAGTTCCATGACGTACTGGACCAACTGGACGACCGCATTCCTGTACCCGGTGTAGCGTTCAGCGATGATGAAGAATCCGAGTCCGAGTCCGAGTCCGAGTGCCTGCAGTCGCAGCCTCTGCAGGCGCAGGATGTTCCGTTACCTAAACCGTATGCGGAAAAACTGAAAGCCCGGTTCGTGCAGTACCTGATTCAGTTACCGGTGCTTGGATTCAATTCGGGTCGTTACGATCTGAACATGGTCAAGGAATTTCTCTACCCTTACTTGGCCCAGGCGAATACCATCAATTACAACACATATAAGGGAAGTGGGAAGAGGTGCCGACATACTGACTGCGTCACATGACTTCACAGAATAGTCTTCTGGTTAACCTATTCTAAAGCACATACCAAGAATCTAACGATTCGTGATATGTGTTGTATCTCAGGTACGCTTTTATTGTACCTGTTCGTGTGGCAACTTGGATGATATGACCACACGGCCCCTAGCACCGGCATAAGCGGTATTAGATACAAATCTAGAGAGCTATGATGAAAATGCTCTGACAACTCGTATACTGGTAATTGGTGAGCTGTTTCGCTGTGACAACTCGTACATTGGAGATTGATGAGCTGTATCGTCGTCAGATGTAAATGACGGCATTTAACACAAAAGACTGGTCTGTAATGCCCGATGTCGACCCAGCATCAACTTCCCACAAGTGCCAACATATATCAAAGACCAAAAGGTCTGTACAGGGGGCGGGCCTCGGGGACGAAACGTCCACCAGCAGAATCTCGCCATATACAGGAAAAATTACAACACATATAAGGAAAGTGGGAAGAGGTGCCGACATACTGACTGCGTCACATGACTTCACAGAATAGTCTTCTGGTTAACCTATTCTAAAGCACATACCAAGAATCTAACGATTCGTGATATGTGTTGTATCTCAGGTACGCTTTTATTGTACCTGTTCATGTGGCAACATGGATGATATGACCACACGGCCCCTAGCACCGGCATAAGCGGTATTAGATACAAATCTAGAGAGCTATGATGGAAATGCTCTGACAACTCGTATACTGGTAATTGGTGAGCTGTTTCGCCGTGACAACTCGTACATTGGCGATTGGTGAGCTGTATCGTCGTCAGATGTAAATGACGGCAATTAACACAAAAGACTAGTCTGTCAGGCCCGATGTCGACCCAGCATCAACTTCCCACAAATGCCAACATATATCAAAGACCAAAAGGTCTGTACAGGGGGCGGGCCTCGGGACGAAACGTCCACCAGCAGAATCTCGCCATATACAGGAAAAAATTACAACACATATAAGGGAAGTGGGAAGAGGTGCCGACATACTGACTGCGTCACATGACTTCACAGAAGTCCGTGATCAAGAAGATCAACAACCATATGGCCCTCACTACCACGTCACTGCATTTCCTCGATGTGCGAAATTACCTGGCACCCAATTGTAGTTATGATGCGTGGGTCAAGGCCTATAACTGTACCCAGACGAAAGGTTACTTCCCTTACACTTATATGACGAGCATGGACCGCTTAGAAGACACCCAGTTGCCACCCCGGGAAGCGTTTTACAATGACCTGAAAGGGGAAGCTCTGCCGGAGGCCACTTACATCGAACTCCAGCAGGTATGGAACGATGAACATATGCAGACGTTGCGAGATTTCCTGGTGTGGTATAATAACCTAGATGTGGTTCCTTTCCTCGAAGCGTCCGAGAAAATGGTGCAACTCTTTCGTCGGCAAATGCACGTGGATATCTTTAAAGAGTGCTTAAGTTTACCGGGTCTAGCCCTTCGCCATTTGTTTCAAGAGTGTTCCACCTACTTCTCGTTGGTACAACAGAAAGATGCAGACATGCATGAATGTCTAAAACAGAACATTGTGGGTGGCCCTAGCCTTATTTTTCACCGCTACCACGAGAAGGATGTCACGACACTGCCCAGTGGCAAACCCTGTGCCAAAATCATTGGCTTTGACGCGAATGCCTTGTACCTGTGGTCGCTCGCCCAACCCATGCCCAGCGGTCATTATACGCGTTGGTTGGCAGAAGGTCGGCATTTTACGCCGCAACGGTCACCGTACAAACATCTCGCCGACCAGTGGTTGGACTGGGAAGCCTATCGACGGGGAATTTATATTCGTCATCAGACCAACGCCACAGAGAAGCGTATAGGAGATCGCCGACTCCCCGTCGATGGGTTTGCTATACTCCACAATAAACCCACTGTATTCCAGTTTTATGGGTGTTACTGGCACGGCCACGAATGTCATTTCAGCGCTGGACGCTTCAATGAGCGACGTGGAAAAACGGCGGAAGAATTACGCGACGAAGTAGTGGCCAACGGAGATTACGTGAAAGAGCGAGGATACCATCTGATTGAGATGTGGGAGTGTGAATTTAACACGATGTGCCAGGCCCTGCCCCATTTACGACGGTTCCTAAAAGAGCGTGAGTACCCCTCGAGTCGTCGGCGATTGCTCAGTCTGCCCCAGATGTTGGACGCCATTCGTTCGGGACAGCTCTACGGCTTTGTGGAATGTGATGTGCATGTTCCCGACACTCTCAAGCCCCTCTTCGCCCAGTGCCCGCCCATCTTTAAGAACACGCTGGTGGGTCGGGGTGATATTGGGGAGACCATGAGGACCTACGCAGAGCAGCATGAAGTACTTCAGCAACCACGCCGTATGTTGATTGGGAGTATGTGGGCCGAAAAAATCTTGCTGGGCACCCCCTTACTGCAGTGGTACATGAAGCACGGTTTGGAAATTACTCAAATCTATCAGGTAATCCAGTACGTACCCGAGGCTTGTTTTGCGGAGAATGCCGACCTCGTGACGAAGGCCCGTCGTCAAGGTGATCAAGACCCGAGTCAGGCCATCATGGCTGAATGTTGGAAATTGACTGGGAATGGTTATTATGGAAAAACGGTTACGAACCAGGATAAGCACGTCAACGTGAACATTTGTAGCACTGCCCAAGCCCGCAAAAAAGTCGATTCTCCTCTGTTTCGGTCCGTGGAGGTCATTGATGACGACACTTATGAAGTCACTTCAGCCAAGAAGACTATCCGGTACAACTTACCCCTGCAGATTGGATGTATGGTCTACCAGGTGGCCAAGCTGAGGATGCTGGAATTCATCTATGACTTCATGGGTGTGTATTTTAACCCCTCAGACTGGCAGTTGATAGAGATGGACACAGATTCGGCCTACATGGCCGTCTCCAACGCCGATTGGGAGTCCCTGGTAAAACCCGAGTTACGGGATCAGTATGAAGCGGACCGCGACCTGTGGCTGCCTCGACGCGATCACTACACCTACGACAAGCGCACACCCGGCCTGTTCAAGCTGGAGTGGAGTGGGGATGCTATGATTGCGCTCTCCTCCAAGACCTACTACTGTTACGGCGGAGACGGAGGAGAGGAAAATAAGTTTAGCTGCAAAGGCGTCAACCGACGCGATCCCAACATCGACAAAGCTCTCTACCTGGGTGTGTTGCAAAGCCAGGCCAGTGCGAGTGGCACTAACCGAGGATTCCGGGTCGTCGACCACCAGATGCGCACCTATATTCAGCAACGAGACGCCTTTACTTTCTTTTATCCCAAACGAAAAGTATTGGCCGACGGTGTGAGCACCACCTACTTGGACTTGTAAAAACAAATGTGGAACTATAACTGTTGATACACGAGTTATAAAACTGTAAAAGTCAGGATGGCCGAGTGGTCTAAGGCGCCAGTCCTAAGTGCTGGTCAGCAATTGCTGTCGTGGGTTCGAATCCTACTCCTGGCAGAACTTTTTTTGTATATATACCACTACTATTCTATGTGTACATACCCCTACTATTTATTACCCTGTATTCTATTTGTATAGTCTAATCCTTGCTTGTTGACTTAAATAAAAAAAGT
This sequence comes from Hanleya hanleyi, assembly GCA_036873755.1. NCBI lineage: Eukaryota > Metazoa > Mollusca > Polyplacophora > Lepidopleurida > Hanleyidae > Hanleya > Hanleya hanleyi. The sequence continues at coordinate 52,649 of JAVTVY010018965.1, read as the reverse complement.
CAAAACCCATCATTTGTGTTTTTTTCATCTTTTATTCAACGTCAGAACAACAACGTCATAACAATAACATTAAACAAGGGGTCTGCGCGCACGCGCAGTACATTTTTTAAGTTAACCAGAGAAATGGCGCATGCACATTAAAACGAGAGGCCGTCCAGTCATAGACGAGGACATCACGGTCTTCGGCTTGACAATAATCATCAAACATATGTACAATGGTGGGCATAGAATGTCCTCTACTCCGGTGAGTGAGATAAAACACACAGTACTGTCGGCACACACTACTCAAGGGGCCTTGTAATCTTTGCGTATTCCAACGCCACTCGGTCGTAGAGACGTCCATGAATTTCACCAAATCGGCATGGAGGGGTGCAAGTCCGTAGGAATCAAAGTAGTCGCCTTGGCCTTGGGTGTCCACGTACACCGCTACCCAATGTTCACCGGGTCGACTCTTCGTGTCTGTATTCAGGATGTAGGCTGCGGGGGTGGTGGAGTGGGTGGGAAACACATTGCGTGGAAACACACCTCGAAAGGGGATCTTGGGATCTCGCTGGATTATGTTCATCAGCTGCTCTGTATCCATCTTAGGTGGCGAAGTCACACAGCACGTTTCTTTGGTGATCCACGCTGATGACGTTATCAAACTCGGCGTAGCAAATCACGTTAATGGTGTCACAGTCAAACTGAAATCAGTGGTGTAGGATGGGGCCAAAATGTAACCCATCAAGGTTAGAATGCAAGAGTACTATAGTAAAATAGAGAGAGCCAATGAAATCAGCCCACAGACCAAGTACGTGTTTTTGGTCTAGGTTTGGAGCGGGCATTTCATTGAGGTACGTGTATACGGTGAGTGAAGAGACTCATCCAACACGTATAGATTAAGTTTATGACTATAAGTTCTATGAACATAATGCATGAAAGTGGCTTTGAACACCGTATTAGCCAACCAGTGGCCTAGAATGGAGCCAAAGCTAACCCATCCATGTCCAGAAAACAATACCCGGAACCCGGATGTAGGCGCGGACGTCAGCGAAAGCACACCGTGAGTACCCCAATTCGATTGGCTGATTGTTCGGCCGCTGATTGGTTCTTTTTCTCGACCGCAGATTGGCTCTTTTTTCTCGACCGCTGATTGGTCCAAATGGAACTGCCCATCTTTCCCAGGTTCATCTAGAATCCCCTTTTTGTGCTCAAGCTCTGACTATATCGATGCCGCAACATTGTCACTTGGATGTGACCTTTTGTCCCGCGCGCGCACGCGCACTGCCGGTGATGACGCGCGTGCGCGCTGCGGCCGGGGCGGGGCGGGGCGGGAAAAGGTCCCGGCGGTTGACCATACGGACGTCTAAGGGGAAACATTTGGAACTCTTCTATGTTTGGAGGTAGTTTTTTAGTGAAAAACCCGGAAGTGACGTCACAACCCCCACGTGACCTGCGCAGCAGAATGGAAACGACACCCTAGTGTAACTCCCTCACCTAGGTTTCACATGGATACCTCACTCGATCCCATCGACCCACTAGGGGCCCACCTACACCCCAACACGGCTATTTGTATACTACGGCCAGACTGCGCATGCGCAGAATGCCGATAGTTCAACGCCACACCCAGCCCATCAGATGCCCCTTCACGAATGCTTCACTTTGATACCTGACTCGACCCCATTGGACCACTCGTGGCTCCCCTAGCTCCAACACGTAGAGCGGAACCCATACAGGGTCCAGTTTTCGACACTTGGTGACCACATTCCGACAAAATGGCCAGTTTTCGACACCGGATGTGCCGCCATCTTGAACATACGTGCCGCCATCTTGGATATGCCCCATAATGCACCGGGTCAAAATACTCGCTTCTGACTGGACGAGTGCTGTGTGACGGATTTGAAATACTCGCTTCTGATTGGACGAGAGCTCCGCATTGCGTCTGCGCATGCGCAGAATGATATTCCTACCGCACACCCAACCCATCAGATGCCCCTTCACCTAGGCTTCACATGGATACCTCATACAATTCCATCGGCCCATTAGGGGCTCCCCTAGCTCCCAACACGTCTATTTTCATACCCTTGGGCCACCGCGCATGCGCAGAATGCCGATATGTCAACCCCACACCCAGCCCATCAGATGCCCCTTCACATAAGCTTCACATCGATACCTCACTCGACCCCATTGGACCATTAGTAGCTCCCCTAGCTCCCAACACGTCTATTTCCATACCCTTGGGCCACCGCGCATGCGCAGAATGACCGTAATTCAACCCCACACCCAACCCATCAGATGCCCCTTCACATAAGCTTCACTTTGATACCTCACTCGACCCCATTGGACCATTAGGGACTCCCCTACATCCCAAAACGGCTATTTTCATACCCTTCGGCCACCGCGCATGTGCAGAAGGCCGATATGTCAACCCCACACCCAGCCCATTAGATGCCCCTTCCCATAAGCTTCACTTTGATACCTCACTCGACCCCATCCGACCATTTTATCTAGGGACTACTTTTTCTCCGCGGAAGCTTTTTCCCGAGACCGAATCACCGCCAAAACCGCGGCCATACCGCATCACCGCGGATGAATACATCCTGAATACAGCCCCTCCAACAATTGGAACTCTCCTGTGCTGGAGGTAGCTTTTAGTCCTTCTGCCGGAACTATACTCCCCGTGACCTCTCCTCCCGCCACGTGACCGCCACAAATGACCTCTACATCCGGGTGAAATAATGCTCCATTTAGCCTTTACTCACTACTCGTGCCTGGCTTAAGCAAGCAGTGACTTGATAACATGCTGACATTAATAGAAACAGTTGGTCACAATAAACATGAAAAGAGAGATTAAAAGGGATAATTCAAACGAGTACAATACATGCAGTAAACAATAATCAAAATCAAACATAATTGGTCTGCGAAGCAGAGGTAGGTATTTTCAGGATATGACATGCTTCAACAGTTTGATAAATACGTACATGTATTGCATGAAATCTAATTTCACAAAGTTGTTAAACAAACAAAATAACAAATATATTCAATGTCTATGTGATCCGTTTAATTCGGAACCATACCTTTCTATAAACATCGTTTCTTTAACATCCAATAAGGCTTGATTCTCATTTAGTACTTTGTAAAAAGGGAAAACTTTAAAAGAAGGATACCGCTTAGATGCACGGGTACCAGTTAGATGCACGGGTCGCGAAATGTAACCGATCGAAATGTGGCGCATGCATCCATATACTAGAAGGACCTAGCATTAAATTCAATGACACAAATTCTGTGTTTGAGGTTAAATTCAACATGTCATGTGACAGTAAATATGTTGTATACGCACTGATTTGTCAGGGCTGTGGAAAACAGTATATCGGTCAAACCACAGATTTAAGATCTAGATTAACTGTTCACAGGCAACAGATTAATAATGAAAACCATTGCCATCTCCCTGTCAGCCGACACATCAGACAGTGTGCCATACATTTGACCCCTTCTTTTAAAGTTTTCCCTTTTTACAAAGTACTAAATGAGAATCAAGCCTTATTGGATGTTAAAGAAACGATGTTTATAGAAAGGTATGGTTCCGAATTAAACGGATCACATAGACCTTGAATATATTTGTTATTTTGTTTGTTTAACAACTTTGTGAAATTAGATTTCATGCAATACATGTACGTAAATAATGCAATAAGGGGGCAAAACTCTGCAGGTCCCAAACGCGTTTTGAACGAAACACCATTCCGAAAAAATGGGGACGCAACTCTGTTGCCACGCGCAGCGAAAATTGACCCGCCAACTGCGGTGAATGTGCGTTCTTCATGAAGGCACTGTTTTCTTGATTTTCTAGAGTTCTCATGAACGAAACGAGCTGGAATTTTCAGGGCATGCGTATCGAATGATAAGGAATAGACTTCCACTATTTTTTAATCCAGAAAATTAATTTATGTTTAATGGTCGGGGTTTTTCTGTATTTTCGCACGCCAAGATTACGGCTCGAAAACCCGCAAAAACATTAAAAATCATGGTGTAGTGAAGGGCTAGACGGCTGAAATTTTTAATACGAGTTCCTGATTTATCTGAGATGAATTGGAACTAAAAATTCTACGGGGGCTCACCCTGATTGGAAAATGACACCCGTTTATAATTCACAAAGAAACACACAGCGAATTTTTCCAGCTACAGAATGCACCGCTTTCGAGATAAGGGGCAATACTCTGCAGGTCCTAAACGCATTTTGAACGAAAAAACATTCATGTTGAATGATGAGAAATGCTTTCCATGCCGTCCGCGCTTTTTTCACGACTGCTAGCGGCAGTGATACACAGCGCGTGACTGGGGAATTGCGCCAACATTGTGTTTTCTTGCCGTAAAATGAAGGCTCTGTTTTCTTGATTTTCTAGAGTTCTCATGAACGAAACGAGCTGGAATTTTCAGGGCATGCGTATCGAGTGATAAGTAATAGACTTCCATATATTTTTAATCCAGAAAATTAATTTATTTTTAATGATCGGGGTTTTCTGTATTTTCGCACTGGAAGATTACGGCTCGAAAACCCGCTAAAACATTAAAAATCATGGTGTAGTGAAGGGCTAGACGGCTGAAATTTTTAATACGAGTGCCTGATTTATCTGAGATGAATTGGAACTAAAAATTCTACGGGGGCTCACCCTGATTGGAAAATGACACCCGTTTATAATTCACAAAGAAACACACAGCGAATTTTTCAAGAAGTTACCCAGCTAGAGAATGGACTGCTTTAACCCACGTCCGCGCATTTGAACCAATCAAAAAATTCGGGAAAAACTAAGCATTTATCCAGCTACAGAATGGACTGCCGTCGCCGGCGTCCGCGCGAAATACATATATAGGGTCCCCTCTTGAATCGGATTACCACAAAATTTTTCACTATACATGAAACAAACTGCAGCAGCGAAAAAAATGTCGACCACCCAGCTTTCAAGACGGAAACAGCAGATGATGAGACGATTTGTGAGAAGATTCTGGAGGAATGAATTTAGAGGATGGGCAGCCACACTGACTGGCGCAAACGTAGGGGAAGACACCACGTCCAACAATGTGAGGGCATTGTTGATTGCCGCACATTCGACCCTAGGGGAAGAGGACTGGTTTGAGAAATTACATGAGGTGATGGAGGCGATGCATCCCGAGCCTGTATTCGAAAATTTGGCCGGCCAGGAGGTGCATCCTGAGCGTGTGTTCGCAAATTTGGCCTGCCAAGAGGTGCTAATAGAGGGAGGAACACCGCCACTACACCCAGCGACAAGTACAGCGCCCCTGCAGGACCTCCCAGCCCCAGTATTTCCCGAGCCACCGAACACCACCACCGTCATCGCTCCAGCAAAGTTCTTAGACGGACTACCAATATTACAGTGCAGCGATGAGAACACGGACGCCGAAGATAATGAAATTCCACCACCCTTTCCTCTGCAGGACCTGTCAGCCCCAGTATTTCCCGAGCCCCCGAACACCACCGTCATCGCTCCAGCAAATTTCCTAGACGGACTGCCAATATTATCCGAAGATGACCTAGAGGTGATGAGGCAACCCAACGGATACTTCTCCCTGAGCAGGATGCTTTACCCAGAGTAAACAGGCAAACTCCCGGGAACCGTGAATAAAAACACGTAAAAATAATAAACTGCTCTTTTCAGAGCAAACCAATTCCTTTCGAGAGAGGTAACTTCTAACTAGCACATGAATTTCAAAAAAAGCACAGATGTCCTACATTATTACTCCATTTTTTTATTATTAGCAAACTACATCTAAAAATACAATCCCTGTCCTATATCAAAGGTTCTTGTAAGAACCAATCTCTCTCACATATCAAACAGAGGATTTTTTTTCTTTTTGCCCCCATTAATTAATTAATTAATACACAAGTCTACGCGATAACAGACTCTTATTTTTTGAACCGGGACATAACCCCGAATAACGGGGAATTTATTTTGATAATATAATAGCCCGAATCAATAACGGGGATTTATTTTGAATGAACACAGGGGTTATAAGGTGTGGGGATCTCGTGTTTAATTTTGTGCGTGATTTAGCAGTTCTCTTTCGGAAAAGATAATTGTCCTGAAAAGGACATTTTTTTTTTTGGATATGTAATAAATTACATCGTTGAGGAGGTCTGTAGTCGGTCTCTTCTCTCAGCGCAGACGGTACAGCTCAAAGGTAATAATTGACAGGGTTGGGGTCGCTTTGCCTCTGCACAGGTAGGTATACCTGCCCGACGATGGATGCAGACTTGACACAATCCTTGGTGACCGCAAGGACCAATCGCGAACTGGGCAAATTGGTGATTACATTCAACACAGGGAAGATATAATTGGCTTTGTCGTTCTGTGTTACAGTACAATGTTGAAGTGGAGATGGCCCAAACATAATACACCTCGTCGTAGATTTTTGGGGGGCTTATTTTCCTCTCTCTCTCTCTCTTGGACCTTGTATCTGTTCTGCCTTCCCTCTTGCGTTGTATCGGGACATCTTTTCTTTTTTTCTGTACCCGCTTCTTGGTGACATGTTCTCTGTTGTTCTCTGTTGCCTTGACATCTGGTCTTTCTTCTGTAGCCTGGGTTGCATGGCTTCCCTCTGTTTCGCTGGTTCCCTCTTGTACCGTTTCGTCTTTTTTTTCTTTAGCTGGTGGTGGTGATTTCAACATCTCTTTTAACTCGGAGTCTATCTCGTCAAAACAGGGGTAGACGGCTGGGAAAACATCCGGTAGGGCTGTAGTTGAGGCAGGCTGGTTCTCAGGTGGAGGAAATAATTCTGCCAGCATATCAGTTATCCAGGGTTGGTCATCTACCAAACTTATGATATTGAGATTTTCATCATGGGTGAAGAAGTCGGCTGTATCATTGATTTCAATCAGTGGTAGTGACTCCATGACTGAGTACTCAATTGTGAATAATTAAAAAAATACTGGGCTATTTATAGTCTAATACGCGGACCCCAGCGCGCGCACTCTAGGTGTGTGTGATATATTTTTACGACGTTGACAATATTTGTGTATCTTTTCCATTTTAAAACGACTGTCATTTTTACAATAACTATGAGCGCACCTATATTTTTATTGCAAGTTGCACTCAGGCCATTCATTGTATTGTATTTAAAAAAATTGAACAGTCTAACGCGACACTAGACGGTGATTTTATTAATTTTTACTGAATTTACACCCATCAAGTGCGTGTACGGTAGTCTAAAACACCAGGTACATTGGAAATAAATTAATTTTCCTGACTAAAAAACGTGTAGACTCTGGGTGACAGTCTTCTAATAATTCCCTGAAAATTGTAACGGGTTTTATCGAAAAATTATAGAAAATTTTAATGCTGAAACAAGGATAACACAGCACAGTGGGCCGCCAGCCTAGCTTGCACTGATTGACACCAGTGAGTGGGGTGGGTTCAAAATGGCGGACTTTAAGTTGTCCCACTCACTCCGGTGCACTGATTGACATGTGGGTGAGTGGGGTGGGTTCAAAATGGCGGCTTGTGGATTGCCGTCATTTTGTACTCACCTGCCTACCAGCCCACTAGACTATAAATAGGGTATATTTTTGACATTTCTTCACCAATACAAATCATGAGTTTTAGAAGACAACGACGTCCTCTGTTTACGCACCATCCGACTCGTGATCCGAGACATGCTGCTGCATCTACAGAAAGAGAGACGGTTAGCCATGAAGAAAATGGAGGGGGATTGACGATCATGAGCAGTTTTCAGCAGGTGATTGAAGACAAGCTACCCTGGCTAAATACTAGCAGACTTCCAACAACAACAACAACCACGATGACACCACCTGTGGACACTCAAAGTATAAGGGCTGAAGTCCATACAGCCAGACTTCCCACCATTACCGAAACTCCAACAATTTCAGCTGCAGAAACACAACAACCCTGTCGCCACGAAGTAGAGATAAGCTGCCTCAATGAACAGATTATCGCCATGCGGGGAGGGATGGTTGGAATGGAGACGACGATGCATGGAATGGAGGCGGAAATTGCCATACTCAAGAAAGAACGCCATCTAGAACAGAAGAAAACACGATGCTGTATCTGTACGGACGAGGAAAGCTGGTACGCCGTGTTACCCTGTGGACATCTTTGCCTGTGTAAGGATTGCTGGGTGACACTGTCGTGTGAAGGTGCGATGTGTCGCTGCGTTGATGCCGGAGAGTCCCATCTGAAAATAAAGTGCCCCATATGCAGAAAACATGTGGGGGGCGTGAAGCGAATATACCGCGCCTAAGTGTCTCGTGTGACACTATCAAAGGCCCTTTTGAGGGCCAACCCATCTTTCCGGAAGTGGAAACTTCTTTTCTTAAGCACACCAAAATAACACCAGCTCCCATCATCCTTTTCCCCCAAAAAAATCAAAGAAAACATTTTTTTTACTATTTTTTTCAAATGATTGAAAAAAAGGGGAAACATTGAAGTGGGGGGACATGGGAGGGGGGGAGGGAAATGGAATAGCCAAAACAATTTTTTTTTATCATTGAATAAAAAAGGAAAAAAAGATTCATGGAGCCAAAAAAAATCTTTTTCATTTTATATGTTTTTTTAACAATTAAAAATTGAAATTAAGAAAGGGGAGGGGCAAATTGGAGGGGGGGACAGGGAGTAAGCAAGGTGGATGGAATAGCCCCCATTTTTTCTTTAATAATGAACCCATGGGGTCGAGTGAGGTATCAAATTGAAGGTGAAGTGAAGGGGCATGTAATGGGTTGGGTATGGGATTGAACTATGGGCATTTTGCGCATGCGCGGTAGCCGAAAGGTATGAAAATAGACGTTTTTGGAGGTAGGAGATAGCCAAAAAAAAAAAATTTTTAAAATGGACCAATGGGGTCGAGTGAGGTATCAAATTGAAGGTAAAGTGACGGAGCATCTAATGGGGTGGGTGTGGGGTTGAACTATCGGCCTTCTGCGCATGCGCGGCGGCCGAAGGGTGTGAAAATAGCCTTTTTGGGGTTAGAGGCGTCCCTAGTGGCCCGATGGAGCCGAGTGAGGTATCAATGTGAAGGTGAGATGAAGGGCCATCTGATGGACTGACGTGGGTTGAACTATCAGCATTCTGCGCATGCGCAAGAATGGAAATAGACGTTTTTGGAGCTATTTGACTATTAAAAAAGGAAAAAAGAATGAACACTAAGCATTTTTTTAATTTTCTACTATTTTTTATTAACACACAATGAACGTATTCACAAGGGTATTGAATTTAATACAATTATATCTGAGTATTGAATTTTTTAATACAATTAACAGTGAAAAAAACTCTGAATTTTAATACAATTTATACGCTCTCCAGATCAATAAATGTGTATGGTAAATGTTTTTCCTTGTTCTCAATAGTTCGTCAACAAGACTTGTTTGAATTCATCCTCATCTTTCCGGCCCTGGTAACAGTATATGTAGGTGATAATATCTTCACGTGGAATTTTGGGAGGACAGGCCGCTTCTACTGCTCGGGCAATTTGCCTCTCCGTCACGGTCTGTAGTGCTTCAGTGATGAGTGCGTATGAGGGTACGCGAGTGTCCTCTGGAATTTGAGGTCTGATGAGATCCAGGACTGTGTCGATGTACTTCTGAGAAATATAGTGAGACACCTGGTGGGCCACAGCTGAACCAATTGCACTTGCGAGACTCTGCAACTGCCGCCACGCCGTTAATTTCAAAGTGACACCCTGAGGACAAGCCACAAGCTCTTGCGTATCTAACCGCCTTCGCAATTTACGGATATGCACGAGGAGCTGGTCGTTGTAATAGGCACAGCTCACATAGATGTCGTCACCCACATGAAATTTCGCTTCGTCACTCCCGTGGTCACGAATAACCGCATCGATGGCGTAATTAAAGGTCTCCAGTTTTTGCCAGGAAGCGTAGGTCAAGGCAATATGCTTACCGGGTCTGTCGTTAAAGCCCGCTGCATTAAAATGCACTTCTTCGTCTTTCACACTCACTGTTAAATAGGGTGAAAGCTCTCAAATGTCCATTTGAGCTGCCTGGTTAGCTGCCTGGATGAGGTTATTGATCTCCTGGACAGACATAGGAAGTTCTACCTCTTGTTTCACTTGCTGGTTCTCAACCACAGGTATTTCTAACGGTGTTAGTCGAGGGCGTTTGGGTCGTCCAGCACGTTTAGCAGGTGTACTCTCTGGGGTAGTGGTGTGCGTACGTTTGGTAGCTGTACGCTCTTCGGTCGTATCCATCACTAAGATATCTTCATCTGGTATAACGTCGTCGGCTTCAAGTAGATGTGCTAGTTCTTCATTTTCCGTCTTCTTCAGCGCCTCCACGAAGGCTAGAAATGCATAAGGACCACGGCGCAGTAAACCGTCGATGAGTTTTCTGTTTTGTCCTGAAGGGGTCTTCTCCGCCATGATATCTTCGACACCCTGTTTCAAGAGTATGTTATCGACCATAAGCACATCACATAATGCGCCCACATGCTGCATCTCATCAATCAGGCGAACACGGTTCTTTCGAAGCGTCACTAGGTCGGCTGACTCCATAACTATGGGCTCAGGCTGATGAGCAACTGCTACGGTGTAAAAGTCTGTTGAATTTGCACTGGTAAAAGTGAAAAAAGTCAAAGGGTTCTCCACAGCTCATACAAGCGGACAGGCAAGCAGACTGGATGACTGACTAGAGGTGAACCAAGCAGGCAGGCAGGTAGACAGGCTGGAAGGCTCGTCAGGTCAGGTAAGTCACAGTGCTCCGCAAAAGTAGTGCAATGATCTAAAAATCGACTCCTTTTATACGTTTTTCACTATTGAGTGGGGTGGGTTCAAAATGGAGGATACTCAACTCCCATCCCCGTAAAACCAAGCCGCCATTTTGACCCACCCCCTCACCCGGTGCACTGATTGACCCGAGGTGAGTGGGGGTAGTGGCGGCCTGTTTACACACTAGTGCCAGGTGAGTGGGGTGGGTTCAAAATGGCGGACTTTAAGAAGTTGTCACTCACTCCGGTGCACTATTGACATGGGGGTGAGTGGGGTGGGTTCAAAATGGCGGACTTTTAAGGTGTCACTCACTCCGGTGCACTGATTGACATGGGGGTGGGTGGGGTGGGTTCAAATGGCGGCACCTTATTTTGCACACAGCACCTGACCGCCATTTTGAACCCACCCACTCACCCCCATGTCAGTCAGTCACCGAGTGAGTGGGACACCTTAAGTCCGCCATTGGCCACCCCACTCACCATATCGATCCTCGGTGCACCGGGTGAGTGGGGTGGGTTCAAAATGGCGGACTTTAAGTGGTCTGTAGCAAAATAGGGTGCCGCCATTTTTGAACCCACCCCACTCACACATATCGCACTCACGCATGCGCACCGCCCCAATACCGCCCCAAAACCTCCATTTTTTTTTTTCTGCGCATGCGCAGTGAGGCGCTAAATACTCAATTTGCGGGCTACCTACTACTCTCAAGCCAAAAACCAACTGAATAGTATATAATTTCATCTCTTACTGGATTAACCAGTTGTGAAAATTTTTACAAATAGCCCGCGCTATATATTAATAGTTAAGTGCTTTCGAAGACTCAAAACCCCGTATGACAATGTTATATTCAATACAGCGCCATCTATCTACACAAGGAAAATGGTGATCGTAGGACAAAAAACCACGCGTACAGCGAAAATCTGATGAATCAACTCAAAATTTCAGCCCGCACAGATGCCAAAAACGTTCACGAAAAATACTACACAAGAAATCTGGAATAATACCAGCTTTAAAACACAGAAATACCCAAAATAATAGACGAAAGTGCAAGTGCAAATGACCCAATCTGACCATATCCGGGTCTGTGTCCCGTACAAAATATATGTAAATATGAAGTTATAATTATATGCATAACCATTATTCCTATGTATATATATAGATATTTTTTTCAATTTCTTTCAATATCCCCATCGTATCTATATAACCGCCAACGGTACAGAAACACGCTATAGTTTTACACTGGGCAAAGAATGGAAAAGGAAGAAGAAAAAATGATCGAACTTTATATAGTCTGACTGAAGTGTTAGAAACTCGAACGTGTATGCGGGTCAGTCAGGCTGAACCAATGGCGTACTACTTTCGGCTATAATCCTCAATCGTTTTTTTTCAATCGTTTATATTTTCTCGATTAAAAAGCGATTGAAACGCGATATCGCTTTTTATTCGCGAGAATGTTCTCGATTGAAAAACGATTACCAACAGAAAAAAGAACCATTCGAACAGCGATCGCGAATGAATCGTTTATATTGAAGAAAAAAAACCATTCCCTCGCGCCTTGGAAAATCGCGACTTCGAGAAAATCTGACGAAATAAACGATTCATTCGCGAACGATAATTGGAAACGGTGCCTGGATCGTTTCCATTAATCGTTTTTTCTTCAGTCGCGATTTTTCTTCAATTTTCTCGATTGAAAAACGATCAGTCGCGAATCAGTCGCGAGGATATCGAGAAAAAAAATGAGAAAAAACGATAGAACCTTTTCTAGAAAAAAACATTCTCTCGCGATATCGTTTTTGAATCGTTTACCCATGCGCGATCCGTTCTTGATCGCGAATCTTCAATCGCGAGAGAATCGTTTTTTTTCAAGGCGCGAGAGAATCGTGAGGCGGAGTGATATTTGACACATAGGCCGTGTTGCCGTCGTACGCCGCTCTATCCGCGAACTGGGAACTACATGTAATGTCTCCTACAAGCCGAAGTAGGGCGTATGCTGGAAATATCTATACATATACCTGTACCATGCTTCCTGTGACGTTCGCGCTCAGATTTACTCTGGCGAAGCGTAAATGACCAAATTACATGTTTATTCAATAATCGTGTGAGTCGACAATGTATTAATGTTCAGTCATTCCCTTCATACTTTCGATAATTTCCTCATACATTCATGCAACTTGGTATAAACAATACAGGGTGATAGTCACAATATCTTGTTTTGTAAATACCGGGTACAGGTCATAAGTGGATTTGAGTTCGTCGTTGATTGCATTATCAGAATGATTACGACACAGGCTTCATAGAGGTGTGAATGGGCGCATGGCGATAACCCAGAACAGCTTAGCCCTCCAGCCGAGAATTTCTAGGTTAATTAAGGTGAAAAATAGTGTAATTAAATATGTATATTTTGTTATAGTAAAGCATACATTAGGAAAGGGTATCCATTCATGTTTTGGTACAGTTTTTAAACTATTGAGATGTGAATAAGTTCAAAAAATCACCATCAAGTTAATTTTATTTATTATAAGAATATTCGCGGCAGTGATTTCATATTTATATCAAATACATATCCCAATGGTGATTGAATCGCATATAACGGTTGGATTCGCATATGTACAATACTTTTTATTTTAATTTTATATTTTGATAAATGAACTATGAATGATTCCAAAGGGAAGCTCAAACCAAAAACCAACTGAATAGTATATAATTTCATCTCTTACTGGATTAACCAGTTGTGAAAATTTTTACAAATAGCCCGCGCTATATATTAATAATTAAGTGCTTGCGAAGACTCAAAAGCCCCGTATGACAATGTTATATCCAATACAGCGCCATCTATCTACACAAGGAAAATGGTGATCGTAGGACAAAAAACCACGCGTACAGCGAAAATCTGATGAAAAAAACTCAAAATTTCAGCCCACACAGATGCCAAAAACGTTCACGAAAAATACTACACAAGAAATCTGGAATAATACCAGCTTTAAAACACAGAAATACCCAAAATAATAGACGAAATTGGAAGTGCAAATGACCCAATCTGACCGTATCCGGGTCTGTGTCCCGTACAAAATATATGTAAATATGAAGTTATAATTATATGCATAACCATTATTCCTATGTATATATATAGATTTTTTTTTTCAATTTCTTTCAATATCCCCATCGTATCAATATAACCGCCAACTGTACAGAAACACGCTATAGTTTTACACTAGGCAAAGAATGGAAAAGGAAGAAGACAGTCAGTCAGTCAGTTTTGAATTTGGATGGCGCATGCAATCCGTTAGGATTATGCGCACCAGTGTCATTGCATTGAGTTGAAAAAATATAACAGATTTTATAAACACAATAAAAAGTGTTAAAAAAGGTGTGTTAAAAACAACAACGGAGGAAATATATAAGGAAACTAGACAGATGTATGTATAAGAAAAGAAAATTATATATAATTGACTAGATATTAATTTAAATATGCTATTAAAAAACAACATATAGAAAAACCGACTCCAAAGGCGTTATTTATAGACATAAACGGAAGGGGAAATAATCGTAACAACAACCATAATACACCAACGACCCTATTTATAAAATAATATACAACTAAATTAAAAAAGGCCAATATGGTACATGCATATTTCGTTTTTGACTAACTTGATTTAACTCAATATATAATTAAGATGAATAGGTGTATAATTCAAAACAATAATCGGTATGGTGAATAAACATCTATGCTCATCCTGATGAAGACCGTGCCCGATGACCTCGTAGTATCATCAGACACCAATGTCCAACCAGAACGAGCAAAGACGTTATTTAAAACAAAACTGTTAACCCCCTCCCCACCCATACGCATAGATAATGAAATGGATAATTAAAAACAATAATTGATATAACATCCGTACTCCTCCCGAAAAAATACCGCGAATGATGACCTACAAAAGTCTCATCAAACACTAATATCCAATTAGAAGGAGCATGGACATCTTAAAATGTGCTCTTTTAATTGAGCAGAGATAGTTTAAAACCACCAATAGGAAAGTATATATTAAATTGTTATTTAATATTCCTCAGCTCATTTTTGAAAATTTAAAATTATATGCATGTACCATTAGAGTAACCTAGACTAGATACTAAACTCTATAACAGAATGATAAAATCAATATAAAAACCTGCGGGTGTCTAGTATAACGGAATAGTTGCAAAACTTGCATTAAAATCTCTTAGAACGTATCATAAATCTAGACACTGCCGCAAACACTTTATCCCTATTTTTAGGGGGATTCAACATAGAATCAAAAGTTGGGTTAAAATCACCAGCAAGTATAAGTTCGTCAAAAAGTAATTGTCGTTGGTTTGTATACCGAGTACAATGAAGTAAAAAATGACTAATAGTCTCTTCGAGATCACATGAGTCACATAAACCATTATCGTGAATGTTACGTTTATGAAAATAAAAATTGAGTGGAATGTGACCAACTAAAAGTCGAAACATGAGTACTTCAGCCCAACGAGATTGTAAATTTAATATACCACCTTTTATAGAAGGTTGAAATCTATAATAAAATCGACCTTTATCTGAATCATCCCAAAGATCTTGCCATAACGAATTAAAATGCGGATATAAACAAGACATTGCTTCTGATAAGGTAAGACCTATATCAATTGACACAGTGTCAAATGACCGTGCTTGGTTGGCAAGATGGTCTGCCAATTCATTGCCTTGTATTCCTGAATGCCCAGGTATCCATGCTAAGTAAACATTAATATTGTTTACTTGTATATCAGATAGAATATGTAATATTTCATATATTATACCAGATGACTGATTCCAAGTAAAATTGAATAAGGCTTGTAAGGCACTTAAAGAGTCAGTTAAAATAACCGCTCTGGATATACAGACTTCTTTAATAAAATTAATAGCCGTCAGAATGGCAATTACCTCACCAGTAAAAACTGACACATGATCAGTAAGTCTGAATGATTTATTATATTTAAGTTCTGGAATACAGAACGCAGCTCCTACTTTACCACTGTCGGGACATTTAGAAGCATCGGTATAAACCTGGCAGTATAAAAAAAGGAAGAAGAAAAAATGATCGAACTTTATATAGTCTGACTGAAGTGTTAGAAACTCGAACGTGTATGCGGGTCAGTCAGGCTGAACCAATGGCGTACTACTTTCGGCTATAATCCTCAATCGTTTTTTTTCAATCGTTTATATTTTCTCGATTAAAAAGCGATTGAATCGCGATATCGCTTTTTATTCGCGAGAATTTTCTCGATTGAAAAACGATTGCCAGCAGAAAAAAGAACCATTCGAACAGCGATCGCGAATGAATCGTTTATTTTGAAGAAAAAAAACCATTCCCTCGCGCCTTGCGAAATCGCGACTTCGAGAAAATTTGACGAAATAAACGATTCATTCGCGAACGATAATTGGAAACGGTGCCTTACACTTTACAAAATAGTAATACGTGATCACCGTCTTTATTCGGAGTATTTTGGTGTATAGGCAATCATACATTCACACCGGTGCCATGATATAACATATTTGGTACGCGGATTAGCTTTGGGGGCGTCACGCAGAGAACTATAGACAATTAAATAGAAAATACTGCAATATCTTCATTTTCTACAATAATTAACATATTCTGATTATTTGAGTTTGGTTAACATTGTGTTTACTGGTAATTTCGAGACTTCGTTATCAATAGTTTAAGAAACACGGTCATCCGACAAAAGGCCTCTGCACTCACAATTTTTGGGGACTTCAACTTTATTTCACCCTCAAAGCTGTGTGAAAAAAGAGCTAGCAAATGTACAATATTGAGATACAGGTTGCCTACATTTATCAAATAATAATATCATTAATACATGCCCATGCGAATTTGAATCACTACAGGTGCTGCAATACATAAAATAATACATATCTGCAACTGTGTCATAATAGACATTCGTGAGGTTACAAGCGTCTAGTCCGTCATTCATAATCCAGCCGTCGTCCATTAGAGAATATCCGCGTCCATAATCCAAAGACCTATTCCATTTCCATATAACAGTATTAGCACCAAATTCAAAAAGACAAAAGTATACATAAACATAGGCTTGTTTCCTGCAAGAGAGGAAATCCTGTTTGTTTCCTGCAAGAGAGGAATTCGATAATTGTTCGAATAGCATATACAATATATAACCTGTATAATGGCAATGAGGATGTTAACAAACAGCACTATAACACGGATCTTGTATGGTGTTTTCTGAGGGGAAGCCACAGGCAAAAATCTCAGAGGGCGGGACCAAGCCAGCAAAATAGTTTCACACAAATGTAAAGTCCGCCCCTCTACCGTTCTGGGGTATCATCAGAAGCTGTCCTTGAGGATGGAATACGCAGACGTGGGCATCGCATTTGCTCACTCGGAGACTCGGATCGGTGTCTGGTATTCTTTTTATATTGGTTGTCCTTATACCTTTGTTATCGAAAAATAAAACATACGACTGTATACATGACATATATAACAGAAGTTTATATACACTACAAACACGTGAAGTTCGTGTATACAACACGATGACTGTCCATACCGGAGTACAGTCAATTGCCCTTCTGGACATTTGCCCTTCGGACATTTGCCCTTCGGATATTTGCCCTTCTGACCATTTGCCCTTCATGTCAATTTGCCCTTCCACCCATTTGCCCACACTACACATGGTATATGGGAAACTGATTTAGTAAACTTCTGACGAGTATGTTTAAGTTCTTAATGTTTATTTCACAAAGAAAAGATATCAAACTTTGAAAGAAAAAAAAGTAATTAAAGCACAAAAAACACATACATCTGGTAGCATCTGACGATTATATTCAAGTTCGGTTTCGGGGCTTCAAACAGAGAAAATCCAGTGATGTGTTAATCAGGATTATCTGTGAGTGACCCAAGCCTCAGGGAGTGATGGGTGATCAGTGAGGGGATAATCTGGATTATCTCTGACTATTCATATTCTTCTTCTGCTTAGTGGTCTTTCTTACTCAGCTCTTTCATCTGATACTTCAAAGACCAATTAAAATTTTTTAATGAAAGAAAAAAAATGTTTATTGTTTATAATTTTTTCGTTTATATGCATTTTATATTTCATTTTTACTTTCAGAAAAAAATGAACATGTTTCTGTGGATAAAATAAACATTAAGTCCGAACTTGAATATAATCGTCAGATGCTACCAGATGTATGTTTTTTAGTGCTTTAATTTCTTTTTTTCTTTTAAAGTTTGATATATTTTCTTTGTGAAATAAACATTAAGAAATTGAACATATTTGTCAGAAGTTTACTAAAGCAGTTTCTCATATACCATGTATAGTGTGGGCAAATGGGCGGAAGGGCAAATTGACCTGAAGGGCAAATGGTCAGAAGGGCAAATATCCGAAGGGCAAATGTCCGAAGGGCAAATGACTTGAAGGGCAAATGACCTAGATCCGTCTATACCTGATCATAATATTTTAATTGGAGCGATATGCAAGAGGTGAGGAAATTTTACGACGACTGGCGACTAAAAAGCAACCATATGACTCCACAGAAAAGCCTTCCTCGGCAACTCACATTCAGACCCGAGGATACGGTGGATCCCCATCAAAACTCCCTAAACTGCAGTAACCAGATAAATAATACTCTGGAATATAATCTGTTCCAGTTGCCTCAATATGTGAACAGTGAAAAATATAATGATATTCATGGCCGATTTGTTTCGAGGTACATAATACAATCAATGTTCTATACTACATTCTCCCCAAAATCAAGCGATCGAATATCATACGTTTAAGCATTGTTCTGAGAGGACTGAAAACTACACCTTCAAAGTGCAAGAGAACCCGCAGATTTATTAATTTGCATGAAATATGACATCTCGAACAAAATTATATTTTCGCAAAATAACGTTTGGTCACAGTATTTATAATACCCATGAGTTGGTGTCATACTTTTATCCAATGACTCCTAGAATTATTGACTGCACAAGTCACCCGTGGTGTTTTTCAAATACCTTATATGGTGTACCACAGCTGACCTCTTTCCCCGAATCAGGTCGATAAAGGCGGCGCTTCACCTTCATGCCCGGATGATCATTGGATAAAACAGTCGTATGACAAACATTTGACAATGTATGCCAAAGATTGGCACGATATCACAATCTGGTAGGTTTCGCCCCCTCAAGCACAATATCCTGCCAATATTTGGCATACATGATCTTGTGTGATCATGTAACTATAAAATGTTACAGAGAAACCCCTTTTTTTTATAAATGCCTCACAAATATCAAAGCACGTTTTTATCAACCAAAATGACCATCTTCTTGTTCAGTATATAAATTTCAAGAAAACTCTGACTAAAAATCAATTTTATAACTGTCACACAGAGAGTGTTAACTATGATAACGTCTCGTGCCATCTGCTTCCGTGCAGCCAGAATAAATATCAAGGTAACTCGGGAAAATCTCAATTTGTTGTGATGGTTGTGAATGTAATTCTTTTCAGTCCATAGTTTCTGGCTCAACAAAAATAGCGAAGGACAGTTGCATTAAGATGGATTTATTGTTGACCAAAAGTGTTTTCTGATTTAATTTTATATGTTTACGCATTTAGTAGTAGAGTTTTTGATAACAAGTGACCAAGGCCGGCGATACCATAAAGAATAACAAAACCGGGTATCCGGGAGAAAATCTCATTTTATTGTGATAGTAATTACGCTGATGTTTTGTTGTTGTTGTTTTTTTTCACTCGGTAGTTTCAGGCTGACACAATTGCAATATGGTGGATTTACCGCTACCCACACCCACACTTGTAGCTAAACTATGAAACCTCACATGGAGACAATTTTCAGATCATGTATAAGCTAACCTTCTTAATACATTATGTCCAAATTTGACCAGCCTAGAATGTATAATTTGTTTATAACCTGACCGTGTTCACCAACACAGGAAACTGCTACTACAAACTGTAACAACCATCCAAAATGGGTTCTCTAGAGTTACCGAAAAGAACAACAAAGAAATAAAACCGATTATAGGAAGCAGCTCTCTTTGTCGAAATTTATCAGATCCAATTCAATCGTTTCGCTCCTGAAGGCGTTCGACACTTAAATAACACTATCACAAGATTCTACACCTACTGCGCCTTCCAAAACAAATACTTGACCATTAATCGGTGCAATGACACACAGAAACTAATAAACGTGCCGTTAATTGTAGTTCAGTTGTGTGAAAACTAAAATAGAGAGGTTATCGATACAAATATTATGTAAACATTCAATCTTCTGCTCACGGAAACCAAATTATACTCAGGAAATGATAAAAGATTAATAACAACACACATAAAAACGGCTAGGTCATTGTTATTTTTGTTTTGTATAACGAAAATGTTCACGTGCTCATTACTTCACCCGATTTGGTGACGTCAAAATTCGCACTTTACACTATATGTTTAAGTTTGGTCTGATTCGCCCTTCATTGCCAATGTTGGATCTTCCGTATCTTAGTTGGATTATATCGTCCTCTCCTTGACTTCTTGTCTATCTATTTGTAATCTGTAGCCCAGGGACTTACGTTGGTAAGTGAAACACCACTGAAATCGTAACCCCCTGGATAGACTGGAGATATCACGAGGCATTCGCCACCGTGGGTCGGTTCGAATGAGCCGAACCCCCGATAAGCTTATCGGTCATCCCCGCCTCGACGTTGGATGTTATTGGTCGCTCATAATCATGTCTTGCGAAACTTTGTTAATCCCAACATGGACACCACGGCGAATTCTTCAATTCTATAGCCAGGAAGATAAAATTACATCTTATCATTGTGTCCGACCAGTAGCGGAATTGTCTTCCTCATGATGGGTTGACATGTCTGAAAGCGGATTTGTTAGACGATAGAAGCCGAAACCAACCTTTCTACTGTATTTTACCGATACAGGAGGACTCATATCCCGCTTCTACGATGCACTGCGCATGCATAACAGTATACAGGCTATGCAGCTGACACACCTTTTCAAATATACGCTTGTCTCCTACTGTATTTTGTTGAGTTTGCTTTCTCGTATTAAACACAAGAGAAGATAACTGGGTATCTTGTATACGGATAATATCGAGAATACAGTCTCAAAAATCGGATGTTGTTTCGTAGCAATAACATCACATATTGGGATATTTTATATATTTAATTAAGGCGACTAGATTACTGCACTAATGTAGAGACTTAGTAAAGATAATTGAGTAATATTTAAAAAAAAGTTATTTGCTAATAATATTTTTTTTTATTATATCGAAAAAGGCTGCTTAATAGAATGTAATCTGTCAAAGATAACTAAAACGTAGACTATACCCGGTCCCTTCTTCCGCGCCACCTCCCCTCAGCAATATAATTCCCGTCAGCTCAATCGGAAAGCGTGATGAGCTATTCACTTACAAATGATCAAATACAAACAGCAATGATCGCAACACGAGATTGTTATTAGTAATATACTTAACTTCTGTTCTCATGGATGAATGAACCGAGTGAATACACTGTAAATAGGCTAAACACTTTATAAACAATTGATGTGGCTCAAAATAAAACACTAGTGTCTCAAAATAAAACACTAGTGTTTAAAATCAAAACACTAGTTTTTTCGTGGCACTGAGAAACTGTTTCTCAAAAACACAAAAACACTTAATAAACACATGTATCCTAAGTGTTTCGCTGTAAACACTAGTGTTTTACAAGATCATAAGTGTTTTGAGAAAAGTGGAAAGGGGAATAACTTTGCTGATATTTTTGTGGGAAAAAGGGAATGTGTTGAAGCGGATGGTCTAGAACAATGTGTCTACTGGGCATACATTTACCGCCCTTACAGCACATTTGCGTACGGTAACATGACTTTCATAAAGTGGTTATACTGATCTCTACTGTTAAATAATCCATTGATGATGGGTACGTATGTGCGCAAACACTTTTTTGACAAATCATTTTGAGATTTGATAATCCATATGTTGTCCAAATATAAATATCATTTCCTTTTACACCATAGGTTAAATTGGACATTACAAAAGTGTTCACTTCAAAAGTAACCGATTCACAGTAGGTTAGAAATTAAGGAACAGCCAGATAAAAATAAGGTCATGATAAGTATAATATGGCAATCTACATATATATTAACACACGCTAATCATTAGGCCATTGTTAGTTGATTGCTTGTTTCTGATGATCTTGATTTCTTATACACATATGCTATAGTCATTAATGGTGTTCGCCAGCCGCAACTGACACCAGGTGGCTCCCTGTACTAAGCGATAAATGGCGCATGCCCATGTCGTTTTTCTGGACGTCACAAATGCAACGTCGTAATGCAACGACGTAATACTTGTTCGTTTTATGACGCCAAATCTTCGTTACCTGTTAGGGCATAAGCGCCGCCTAGTGTGGCTGGCGATCCCCATTATGGGTCCTGCAAGCCAAATGAATGTAAATATGAAGAAAAGGAGACCTTTTACACTTAAAAATGTAAAATTCTGCATGAATTTTTATTATTTGCCCCTACAATTTAGATACGAGAGGGTCATGACTAACGAACAATCAACTAACAGTCGCCTTATCATACAATATTCAAAACCTGCCAAACTTATTATACAAAATGAAGTTGCAAGTGTCCTTGAGCTGATCATAGCTGCTGGCTGCAGCCAAAATTCTTTTCGCTCACCACATCTCTGTTTTGAAGTGAACTTTCTTCAACGTGATCAAGACATACATTACCAATATAATAACAAAAACATAATGCATATAAACTTCTAGTTCAAAAGACATATGTATCCAATGAACAAAAAATACAGTAATCCAACATGCATTTATATGGTATGGATTGTTTGTAAATGTTTTGTAAGTCTTTTCACAATAAATCACAAAGCCTATAGGGTCTTCTATACAATTAATAGGCTTAGAGATTCTGATTATGTTTCTTCCATCATTATTATTCTAACTGTTGTTTTACAGCCTTACTATAGCTACTTGTTTGCCATGAAAGTTAATTGATTTACAATGGATTTTCAATGTCACCATAAGCCTTCAGCATAACATGTTGCATTCTGTTTAATACATACCCATGGATATGGTAAGTCAAGAGCATTTATAACGCCATTATCCTTTGTTTTCTGGACTATGTAAGAGTTGGTATGGTAAAGAAATTAAAGAATTTGCAAATTTGTTAAAAAAATAACTTTCTCGTTATGGACAACTACGATTTCCTGTATTTCACCGAAGTCGGGATTGTCTCATCCTACTGTTTATTAAGAATTATTACGCTACCTGTCTTGAAGACAGAGCCACGTACCCTGATTTCTGGACAGAGCATTACCTGCTGGGAATGTTACTGTGGGGGTAAATGAAGCTTACTTTTGAGGTCATTGTATAATCTGTGACCAGCAAAATGTATGTCTGCTCCCTACACATCCAACTCTGGTGTCTTGTTGGAAGACTTTTTGGCAGATTTTTGAAATATTTCCACTTTAAAGACTTGAAATAGCCACTTTTGCACTCGAATCTCATACGACTGTGATACCTCAGGGGTCCAAAATCGCGGATTTGCTCAGACAAGCCAATATTTATATTATAACTGTAGGCATATACCTGCTATATATAATGTTTTATTTATTTTGTTCGGGGATATGTAATCCATTTAATAAGTTGCCGAGAGCCTTAGATATCTACCATAGCAATCAGAGTTTGTGTTGACGACTAAATGCCATCAACAGCTGTTTTTGATAGCCCATGGGTCTCTTGTATGGACAGAATAAATGATGCGGTATTTTTCTTCGCCCGTGTTGACGTGTCTTCTTGGTTATGCTCTGCATCGTTGTATTGTCCCCATTGATCATTGTCATGGGCATGATCATCGTGAAATGAGTTGTCAATGGTATCTGTCATGCCACAGCATCAGTGTTTTCTTTGCAAGTGTTTTTTAAACGAAGCCATTTTCTAAATGATGCACCACACATCGAACATTATACTATGAACTTTGGATCATGCTCATGAGAACGTACCATATGTTTGATAAATTGGTTTTCCTCTGTACAAGAAAACGCACAAATTGAACACGAATGGTCGTTTTCCATGTCGATCATGCCGAAACTGATAGTGGTCAGGAGCAACACGTAACAAACAGCATATGTAAACTGTAGAAACAATCGACAGTTGTATCCCCTGGTATCCGTATCCTGTTTCATTGTGCGTGTGCGCATTTTACTGGGCGTAAACTACGAAAATGGCGGTTAGCGAGAAAACTACAACAGAAGAGGTCGCGCAAATTCTCGCAGAAACTGAGATGCCAGACATGCCAGAATTCAGAGAGATGTATGCTACTTTCATGTCTGTTGTAGAATGCCACGCATGAATCGGCACATCTAGGTCGTTGAAAGTCCTTTGTTGTTGACTCTTTGAACAACGTTTTGGAGTTGAACTGCGCTTGAACCTGTCCTTGTCTACAAACGTACATTCCTCATCATCACACCCCATCGGCGCTGACCGGGTTAACTGCACTATATTAATAAGCCCAATGTGTTTGGCTCTGACGACATTAATATAAATTTAACCTGTTCTCTCCTTTTTTTAACAAAGTTCAGTCAGATTTTCTAGGAGATTTGTCACAATGCCGTGACGTGATATCAAAACCAGGGGCGCATAACTCCATTCAACATGTTAGGAAAAACTGGAGTCATACAGTCCAAGAGGAATATATGGCCCATTTTAATGAAATGTACAAATAACGGTAAAGACAATTTCTTTTACATTTTGTTCATTTTACATTTTACAGCCAGAGATTTGCTGAAAATGCCAGATGGTTAAACATTTGATAGTTTTTCTATGTAAAATGTCTATTTTGGCAAAGATAACTGCATTAAAAGATTAACTTTTCAAATCTGAAAATGAATGTGTCTTTACCGTTATCATTGCAAATGCAGTTTGAAGGTTGATAATTTTTAAACAACACAGTATTTAATGAAAACAATCTTTCTGTTGGATACTATTATGTAAAATATATGCGAATATAAAGTCCTGTTCATTTCACATATCTTGACATGTGAAAAATATTACAAAAAGATTGGATTTATTCAACTGTCTTTACCGTTATCAGGAAAGTCTTTTTTTAGAAATTTAGCACAAGGAATGTCATATAGAGGGCACCACTACCATTGTTAAAAGTACCAGGGTGTGGGCAGCCATTTTCAGTCCAGCCTTGTGGCAACAGAGTACATGTTTTCTACAAATTTGGAAAAAAAAATCTGTGTCGTACTTATTGTCTGTCTTTACCGTTAGTGAAGTATGTCAGACAAGTTATTTATGATTGTTACGAAACAAAGCACAATAAATCAAAAAATGTATACCAAGACAATTTCACCATGAAAGACACACTAATCCAGTTCAGCCTGCCTCTCGCTCACATGATCTGTCTTTACCGTTATTCAAACTTGTCTTTACCGTTATAAAATGCCATAACGGTAAAGACAGGAATATAGTGGTAAGAACAAAACAAATCTTTGCCAACTAACACAGTTATTGAGAATATTGAAGTGACATTCTGATTATAAATTTTCTTGGAACTTGAAAAGCAGCAAAAGAACGTTTAGCCAAAGGCAGCTTGACTTGCATTAAGAAACTAAAACTTGTTAGTTAAAG
Source organism: Hanleya hanleyi (assembly GCA_036873755.1). Classification (NCBI taxonomy): domain Eukaryota; kingdom Metazoa; phylum Mollusca; class Polyplacophora; order Lepidopleurida; family Hanleyidae; genus Hanleya; species Hanleya hanleyi. The sequence goes on along the minus strand of JAVTVY010018965.1, from coordinate 27,252 downwards.
AAAATGGTCTGGAATTCTATGTCTTTACCTTTACAAATATATCTTTTCCGCTATGTCCTCACCATCACCTGATAAGAACATGGACTAGAATGGGTAAAAACTTTTCTATTAATCTTTGGGGGTTAAGTACAGTGAATCTAGCTTGGTTGACAGGAAAACAGTCGCGGTGGCCTACAAGGTCTTGAATAATTCCATTTTGATAGCCAAACTGCCGTTATATGTACGTTTTCATGAGAATGACTCATATATCAGTTTGGTTATTTAGTGATGAAATCCTCTGTAAACATCACTGTGAGAGAGGGGCGGGATTCTTCTTGTGTACTCTGGGTAAAGCTTAGTTCAACAAGCTAAGCCATTCTGACATTTAATTTGGGACTCCAGTTCAAATTTCACTTGACATAATTTTACAGTTGGATAGTTAGCATTAGAAGGCCAATTCGGTTAGACTGGAAGGATTTTAGTGACAAAAATGAAATAGAGACTGGACGTTTTGGCGAGTTTCGTGGTGTGAAGCTTCGATTTGAAGGCATGGCTGTCCTGAAAGATTTACATGATTTTTACCGTCAGTCGCAACATTTGTATCAATTTCATTCTATAAATGCCATACGTGATGTCACGATATTAACGTCATTCCCGTTGTTGACGTCACGGAAGTTGACGTCACGGAAGTGTGTAAATGAACGGACCAATCAAATCCTTCGAGTCCGGGGTGGTGCCAGAATATGAATTGTTCATTGATGACAAAAACTGTGCACTGTCTTGCAAAGTTAGCTCCCTTGTGACGTCAGATCCAGTGGCTGTTTAGATCGTTTCTTTAGGCAGAGTTACTTCCCTTTATTTCTCTTATAAAATACATTATGAAACGGACTGGGCCTAGTCTACAATGCAGATTGAGTTATCATAATTGAATTATATGCCTAGATTCCTATTTCACCAGCGGTTGGCTACAATGCATGTCGTGACTGTCCATAATCCTAATTTATACAGAAGAGTTTATCGATGGAGAGAGCTTTTTGGAGATGTCGAATAGCGTCGTATACACCCAGCTAATACCGCAGTATGGGCTGCAAGTCAAGTTTATACGACTGTATAAGAAGTTGACTGGCAAAGACTTAATGATGCTGGCGGTGGTATGTATAATGCGTATGTAGGCTATATACACTCACATACATGTATCTGAAAGAAAGTTGCTGCACATAATTAGTAGGTGGAGGAGTGGAGGTTAATATATGTGATGATTATATATGAGGATACCTTCTTATCTACTGTTTATAAACAATTGTAAACTTTGTACGAACCACAACATAAGCCCCGCCTACATGTACCTGCTTGAGGCAATTACATCGTGGACCTAATACGTATGCATGAATTGTCTCCTTTGATATGTTGTGGTGTTTTTCACTGACAATTCAAACATGTTGAAGAATGGTTTTTATTTCATCAGTCTCTCTGCTTCAAGGAGAGTGATCACTCACCTAACTTTTCTCCGAGGAGAGCTATCGATCATTCTCTAGGGAAAATGTATTAGAGAGTAATACTGTTCAGTGTGAATCACTCTGGCCATACAGCGATCACTCTCGCAATACAAAATCTAGGATGTTTTACAAACATGAGACTGCACTGGACAATTTGACTAATTTGATAGATTTCTTTAGTTCAGAATACCAAGATATTGGAGTTTATTATTTTGCAATATTTCTTATGCAAAGGAGAAAATGATAGGAAAACCAGTGGTGTATTTGCTTTCACGGGAGATGAACAAGTGTGTGTGTATATGTATGTACGTGCTGAGGCTGGAGTCTGAATTGAGGATCAAAATGTTGTCTTGTAAGGCTGTCAGTGAAGACCACTCATGCATTGTGTATGAGGCCCATGGTGCAATTGGGTCAGCCAATCACGTCAAAGCTTTTCCCACGAAGTAGGCTCTCATTTGCAAATCGTCCGGTGATGAGTGAGTCAGTCTATCCGAATCCTTCCTCCGGCAAAATAAGGGGAACCGTTGACATTAGAACCGTGTTTTTTTTGGCATGAACGTGCATTAGCGGACTGTTACCAGCAAGTTCTGAGCTGACTTACTTTTGATGAAAAGTTGACCCACTTAGATGACCTATAAACCTCGAAATTGGCAAGAACTGTGACTGTCTTAGGTCAAGGTACGCACTTATATCATATCATTTCGTAGGTCCTGTGACGTCAGTCACAATGCCAGTGCATTGTGGTTGATACAAAACTTTACAACCGTTCATATGTAGTGGATGGACATGTGGTGGACCAGCCCCCAACTCTCACACACACCCCTACAATTGATCACATGTATTAATTCCCTTCCATAGTTTACTCTCCTTGCTGACAGACGGGTACAATATACTTTACCGAGAACTCTCAAATCAGCATTATGGCTGAAATCACAGCTGAATCACGATATGAATATTCTTCTGCATATGGTCATGTATAACCAGGATGCGTAAACTGCAATTTATCCCCCCCCCCCCAATTTGGTTTGGTTCCAACTGCTCTCCTGGATCAGATTTTTTTTGGCAAGTGACCAAGTAAATGGGCATAAATCAACACACATGAAATAATTAGGTGCTTGCATCTCATAAGGCTGATTGGTGTATCAAGTTTCAACATTCATCTATAGCTACCTGTTGTTGACTATCGACTATACTACACTCTAAACTATCTCCATATTCTTTTTTTTCCAGACACCTCTGCTTTACAGTAACGCTGTAATTCTGAGCCAAGCAAACATCGGCGCTGCTGCGAACGACTCAATATATGAAACCATCAGTGACACTGGAGCAATCCAGTACAGTGCCGCCACCGATATTCCGGACAGAAATGAGTCTGAGGGCAGAACAGAATCCACGCCAGCTTCTGATGGCGTACATGGACAAGCAAATCCCGTTTTCATCTCATCTCCCAACATTCAGCCCACTCGTTCAAAAGAAATTAGTATGGTATGCTCTTTATACGTTCATCAATAATACATTGTTCTGATCTGATAGAACATCACTCATTGCACAGTGTGCATCATATTGTGATATACATTACATATGCATTAATGAATTCTAGCATGAATTGTTAAATGTGAAATTATGCAACAACACATTTAGTGGTGAGTTTTCCTTTTTTGTAACCTGTAGAAACATCTTCATCCAATGTACATGTATGTAGTGAGCTATCAATATACTAATTATCTGATATCAGAAAAGACAAAAATGGGTTTGTGTAGAGTAGTACGAACTGTTCCAGAAAAAAGGTTGAAGGGGGAGTTAAGGATGTCCGCTGGTGGTAAATCAAAGTAATTAACTTTTTGAATAATGTGTGTTGTTGCATTCATAATTGTGTAATATGAGGAAAAACAAAGAAAAAAATATAGGTCGGTGTGCATTTTTTAGCTGTAGGCACTGTTGAATGGACTGACCTATGCTTCATGTGATAACCCAGAAAACATAAGGAATAGCCCTAGTTTTGAAGCATAATCATGAAAAATTCATATAAATAGTATTTAACTTTTTCTTATATTCTGACTGTTTGCAGATAATCACAATGTCTATCAAAATTTAGCAAATTCAATGGATGTTGGTGTGCAAAATTCTCGGCTAGAAGGCTTTTAAAGGAAATCCCCATCGCTTAACCTAGGGAAGGGAGATAACCCAATAGAAAAACAGGCAAAATGGCTGCCAAAGTCAAAAACCATCAGCGGACATCCTTAAGCCTTTTTCTGTACAGGTCATGGGTGAATGCATAAGATGTTCTGGGTGATGGTTGAGATCGATAAGTTCTTGAAATTAATATTTGAGTCATTGAAAAGTCTATTCCCTTCTACTTCACTGTTAGGTGAAGGAAGAAATGAAGTACCTGGTTGGAAATGAAATCTACTCCAACATGGTGGACAACTTTGATCGTGCTATGGGCGTCATTGGCCGTATGCATGGTTCGGAAGAGCTGTCCAAGGATTGTACTGTAAGTACCAAATATATATTTTATGGCTTGGATGCTGCAATATGAAAAATAAAACAAAGTGGCTTGGTGGAACTATAAAAGGGACAGAGATAGAGAGAGAATTAAGGTTTAATGTCACGTTTAGTGGAACTATATAATGTACCTTAATAACACATATCAGTAGATCTCCACTATTGAGTTGGAATTATCCTTCAGGCCATAACAATGACTTTGTTTCTGGTCATTGACCTTTGCAAAGAGTGATGGGACTTTTTATTTTGTTATCGAAGACCCCGAATTCAGAACAGTGGAGCATGTCAGGCACTTTCATATGAATGTGAACAATCTAGCTGACATCTGCAACCCTTTATTTTATGTCTGTCTTAACATTTCCTGTGTGAAGTCTAGCACTGGTCAAGTGAGATAATTTTACAGAAAATGTTGTGACGCTGCGAGCACTAATCAGAGATTTGTGTTGACCTTGGTGATTCAATGGATTTGTATTTCATTTTTTCAGGCTAGGAGAGCATAATATCTGTCACAGAATGCGGACATAGATACACGAGATCTGGAGAACCTGGAGGTTCCTACAAAAGGAGATAAACTTTGAAAAGGGCAAAGGCTATAAATGCACCCCATGTTGGACAGATGTCAAGGTAATAAAAAAACAAACAAAACAGTTCTCAGATTTTCAACTTATACTGCTAACACTTCTTGAAACTTTCATCAGTAAAACAGCACCATTTATTTAAAAAACAGGCTATACAAATTTATTTAATGTTTCTTGGTACTGTAAAAAAAGGAATGTGTCGGAGGGTTTTTTTCTGTATTTTGTTGGTGGTGCGGGTCAGATGTTTCACAGAGATCCTCCACAAAAATAATTCCAATGAAATTACTTCAAGATGCGCAGTTTTATTTGATAGATCCACACATCTGACCTGTATTTACCAGGAGATACAGTTCATACAAGTAACAAAAACTGTTCAGCAGGCATTTCCGACCGATGTGACAGGGTATTCGTTTTGGAGCTGAAAATGTCAATAAAAAGGTTTATATGGAGGTCAAACCATCGGTGCGACAGTTATTGCGTCACCGGGCCTGTCCGATAATCCACCTTTACACATCATTGAGAGATCAAAAAAGGAAGCTCTCTGTGCAATGACCAGTGACTCAGCTGACCAGCTACTTGTTCGTATATTTTCACTTTTTCACAAATATTTTGTACTGGTGATAGCTGGCATATTTTCATGTTATACTTCTAAGCTTAATGACACTTTCTTTGAATAGTGGGGAAATATAGTACATGTGTATAAGATTATATCAGTTATCACTGGTTCAAATTAATCGCCCAGGTTAAAAGATGGGACAAACTGAAAATATCTGATCAGCTGAATCATATGTTACTACACGGATAGGTTCTTCGTTGTTCTCGCAATAATGTGCAGAAGGCGGATTCCAATGTGTCATAATCTCAATGGTTGTCTCCCTTTGTTGTTAGGGCCAGCTAGGGGAGGGGAATTCTTGAATTTTTCTCTTCTATTTTACACCCGTCATGAAACGAGATTATGGAATGCTATGACAAATTCTGTCTAGTTCCATGTTATGGATTGGTACCAAACTTTGGGTAAACCTAACCCATGGAGCAAAGAGGAACTCCATTAATTTTGAGGTCAAATGGTCAAGGTGACTGTGGCCGAAAATGGGTAAATCGTTGAAAATTGGTATGTTTTAGCTAAAGTATATTCCAGAGATGTGGCTTGAGATGGCAAAGAATAAGCCTGTTGAATTTTACCCTCTGTCATGTCACTGGATCAGGATTTTTTTTGCCTCATAATTGAGTTCATGTGCAGGCATCTAGTATATAAATAACCCTTCTTGCGAAAGATGTACTTGAGTAAACGAGCTATAATTTGAGATATCACACACAGAATCAGAATATGCAGTTCTAGACTACTGTGCACCGTGATTCTGTGTATGATACTCGGAAGTTTCAAATTGGAGCTCGAATACACCAAATGCTGGACAGTTTAAAAGAAAAGTACACCTTCTGCTTAATGGAGGTATTTATATGACAGCGCATGCACTCATTATTAGGGTAAAACAAATCCTGATAAATTGCCATGTCCCTACATTTCTCGACTGAAATTTCCAGTTGGCCTACTCGTCATATTTTACCACGTGTTTGTTGTGATTGGCGGTACAATTGCAAGAACATTCATTTCTTTGATAGGCATTTAGAAGTCGGCGTATATGACACAAGGCTATTCTATGGATAACAACTTCTTTATTGCTATAGAGCTGACGTTTCGTTGGAGATACTTCCAACTTTTTTAAAGCTAAAGAAACTACATGATTGAAATTGTAGTTTAAGGGCCGCTTCCCATACGGATTTCGCGGCCCATCAACTCAATGTTTTATTTAAATTTCACGGTACATTTCTTTGTTAATTTGAGATCTTTTGCAGCGCTAGATATTAAAGTAAATAATTAAATAATGAATAACAATAACAATGAGGAAATATAAATACTAGTAGAGAAGAGTCGCTATGTAGAAGTCGTTAAGTCTGTTATTGGTTTTTATACTGGAAAATATTTGTTATAATCGCGTGGATGATTCCTTTGTCTCGGTACCCCATAGTACGCACAAAGCCGTCCAGAAAAAACTGGGAGAACCAGGGCGTTTTCAGGATTCTTCGAGACGACTTCCCTAACGACGCCCTTGGGAACAGGGTGGGTCCTTCCAGAAATCTGTGCCTGTAACAATTGCTTGGAGTGTGTAGTGGGGTACAGAACGGCAGGTCTACGTCCTATATTACGTGAAAGTCAAAGGATCATATTCTGTGTTGAGGTGTCAGTTCGGTAACATCTAAGTGGTAGCGTGTCCGGTGTGGTCTAGGGTCGAGTATTCTGATTCTGGGTGTTCTTGCTATGCGGCGTTGTCACTCAAGGCGCTGTAGGTATTCTTGTAATCGTCATCCGTCTTCTGTTTCAGGTCTTGTCCAACTCGTCTGTGGTCTTCGGTGTGCCTGTATCATATGAAATAGAAGGCTTGTAGTCATTCTTGGTTTCTATTGTTTTTCGATGCAATAATTTGATATATCTTCCTCCCAACAACAGGCACGCCCCGAATATCAGTCATATAATATGAATAGCAATATATAATTAAGACAGCAAATAGATAAACAAATGAATAAATAACTAAACATTTCGATAGATTCAGTACTAGGTGAATACACAAATAAACGGCACTGTGTTATTTCTGTATGCATTATCGTTTGATGGCCATAAGGAATTTGTAGAACAATGAGATAGACGGCCCTCAATATCAAGGTAACTCCGCCATCATCATTTCCTATATTTTACGCCGAATACCGCTCGCTATATGCGATTTGGTCGTGCTAATGTTGTCATGAATTCAATTAGATTTGGCCATCGTTTGTTTTGTAGGACAGTGGAACAGACGGCCCTCAATATCAAGGTAACTCCGTTGTTGCCATGCCTATTTTATTTCAAAATGTGTCTGTGACATTTTGGCCGGATGTTATGGATGGATATTTTATTATGGCCATAATGTTTTGTATGGCTATGGTGCACACGGCCCTCAATATCAAGGTATCTCCGATGCAACCATACCATTTGTTTAAGTCAGAAGAATGATTTGGCCTCTATCAAATCGTGTCATAGTACTTGGTGTACTAGTAGTTGATTATGTGGAAAAAAAAAATGCTGACTGCGCATGTACGGCGGTAGTATTATATACTGGAGTAATAACCAGCAGTTTTGATAAAATTTATCAAGGACTTGAATACCTGATTTCTAATGGGGGCTTAGGGTTTAATAACGCTGGTAATGTTAAGGGAGTGTTGAATTTTTTTAATTCGTTTCTAAGTGCCACACGTTGTTGGTTGTGGATTGGGCATTCAAGTAGCACATGTTCTATTGTTTCTTCTACATTGTTGCATGCGGTACAGAGTGGTGAGGTGTTTTTCAGAAGCATGGACAGATGTGATTTAAGTCCGGTTTTGCCTAGTCTTAATCTGGTGATTATGCGGTCATCTCGTTTATTGTCTAACTGGAGTCCCTGGGCTTGTCTTTTATCTCCATCAAGGATCTTATGTAACCACCGTCCACGTTCTTCTTCGTTCCATTCCTTTTGCCACTTGCTATCTATTTTGCGTCTAATGATAGTGTTGAGTTCTTTATATCCTAATCCTATTGGCACATCGTGTGTAGTTTTAGCAAGACTGTCTTTGGCAGTTTTGTCGGCTGCTTCGTTACCTCTGATGTTGACATGCGCGGGGACCCATGCTAAGATGCCGTCTATACCCTCGTTATGTATTTGTGTACATATACATTCTATTTTGTGTATGAGATCAGGTCTACTCTCAGATATAGAATTTTTGATTGATATGAGTCCACTAAGGAGTCACTGGGTAGCACCGCACGGATTGGTTTGTGCTCGATGATCCATTCGAGAGCCTTAATTATAGCAATCAGTTCACTAGTGTATACAGACATATTGTCTGGTAGTTTGAAACCATTTTGTATGTTGAGCTCAGGTATAACAAAAGCTGATCCTGTGTTATTACTTGTGTTTTTCGATCCGTCTGTATAGATTTTTAAGTAATTTTTCCAGTTTTGGTTGATATATTCAAGGGTGGTGGCTCTTATAAAGTCTGGGTTGTCCTTCTTTGTGAGGTAGTCGTGAATACTTGTGTCCACGTGGGGCGACTCTAATTCCCAAGGTGGTCTAGTGATTTTGTCTGTGTCGCAGATGTGTGCGATGGGTATTTCGTGCTCTTGGAATAGGTTATTTACGGTATAGCCGAGGGGGGCGGAGTCTTTTTCCAAGTTTTTCTTTAAATATTCATATTCACTGTTATCTTCAAACATTTTGTGGCATGGGTGATTATCGCCCTTAGCTGTAGTTTTTCCTGCATATTTCAGGGACAGTTCCTCTCGTCTTAAACGAAGAGGTTTCTCATTGGTTTCTATTTGAAGACTACATAAGGCGGTTCCCTTGAAGGCTCCAGTAGCTATTTTTAGAGCAGAATATTGGATGCTGTCTATTCTTTTTAGTTGTGTCTTACATGCTGATTGGTATGCGATGGACCCGTAATCTATTTTTGACCTGATTAAGGTTTGGTATAATTTTATCAGACTATATTTACTCGCTCCCCAGTTTGTCCCAGACACACACCTCATGAGGTTCAGGTCTTTATTGCACCGGAGGACTAGTTGGTCGATGTGGTCTTTCCACGTGAGTTTTCTGTCAAAGATCATACCTACACATGCAGGTATTTAACACTATTTCTGAATTCAATTTTCTGACCTCCTAGTGTTAGTTTAACGTCAATGTGTTCATTGTTTGAAAATATAATGCCCGTTGTTTTTAGGGCGGAAAATTTGAAGCCCCATTTATCCGCCCAGCCGCTAATTGTATCTAGTGTATTTTGCATTATACCTGTCAATTTTTTTATGGAACGTGCGGTTTTCCAGAGGGCAGAATCGTCAGCAAATAGGGAAATGAAACTACATTGATTGAAATTGTAGTTTAAGGGCTGCTTCCCATTCGGATTTCGCGGCCCATCAACTCAATGTTTTATTCGAATTTCGCGGTACATTACTTTGTTTATTGAATATCTTTTCCGGCGCTAAATATATAAATAAATAAATAAATAAATAGATAAATAATAAATAACAATGAGAGATTAGTAGGAGATATAAATAGAAGGAAATAAGAATCGCTATATGTACAAGTTCGTAAGTCTCTTTTTGGTTTTTGGTTAAGTTATACTGGTAAATATGAGTTCTCTGTAATCGCGTGTATGATTCCTTTGTCTTGGTACCCCTTTGTACGCACAAAGCCGTCCAGAAAAAAACTGGGAGAACCAAGGGCGTCTTCAGGATTTTTCGGATCGGCTTCACTAACGACGCCGTTGGGAACAGGGTGGGTTCTTCCAGAAATCTGTGCCTGTAACAATTGCTTGGAGTGTGTATCGGGGCACAGGGCGGCAGGTCTACGTCCTATATTGCGTGAAAGTCAAAGGATCATATTCGTGTTAAGGCGTCAGTTCGGGGTCATCTATGGAGTAGCGTGTCGGTGTGGTCTAGGGTCGAGTATTCTGATTCTGGGTGTTCTTGCTATGCGGCGTTGTCACTCAAGGCGCTGTTGGTATTCCTGTGATCGTCTTCCGTCTTCTGTTTCAGGTCTTGTCCAACTCGTCTGTGGTCTTCGGTGTGCCTGTATCATATGAAATAGAAGGCTTGTAGTCATTCTTGTTTTCTAATGTTTTTTGATGCAATAATTTTATATATCTTCCTCCCAACAACAGGCACGCCCCGACCGTCAGTCACATAATATGAATACTAATATATACTTAAGTGAGTAAATAGATAAACAAATGAATAAATAACTAAACATTTCGACAGGTTCAGTACTAGGTGAATACACAAATAAACGGCTCTGTATTATTTCTGTATGCATTATCGTTTGATGGCCATAAAGAATTTGTAGGACAATGAGATAGTCGGCCCTCAGTATCAAGGTAACTCCGCCATCACCATTTCCTATATTTTATGCCGAATACTGTTCGCTATATGCGATTTGGCCGTGCTAATGTTGTCATGAATTCAATTAGATTTGGCCATCGTTTGTTTTGTAGGACAGTGGAACAAACGGCCCTCAGTATAAAGGTAACTCCGTTGTTGCCATGCCTATTTTATTTCAAAATGTGTCTGTGACATTTTCGCCGGATATTATGTATGGATAGTTTATTATGGCCATAATGTTTTGTATGGCTATGGTGCACACGGCCCTCAGTATCAAGGTAACTCCGCTGCAACCATACCATTTGTTGAAGTCTGAAGAATGATTTGGCCTCTATCCAATCGTGGCATAGTACTTGGTGTACTAGTAGTTGATTATGTGGAAAAAAAATAAAAATAAAAATAAAAAAAATAAAAAAAAAAATTAATGACTGCGCATGTACGGCGGTAATATTATATACTGGAGTAATAACCAGCAGTTTTGATAAAATTTATCAAGGACTTGAAAACCTGATTTCTAATGGTGGGCTTAGGGTTTAATAACGCTGGTAATGTTAAGGGAGTGTTGAATTTTTTTAATTCGTTTCTAAGTGCCACACGTTGTTGGCTGTGGATTGGGCATTCAAGTAGCATGTGTTCTATTGTTTCTTCTACATTGTTGCATGCGGTACAGAGTGGTGAGGTGTTTTTCAGAAGCATGGACAGATGTGATTTAAGTCCGGTTTTGCCTAGTCTTAATCTGGTGATTATGCGGTCATCACGTTTATTGTCTAACTGGAATCCCCGGGCTTGTCTTTTCTCTCCATCAAGGATCTTATGTAACCACCGTCCACGTTCTTCTTCGTTCCATTCCTTTTGCCACTTGCTATCTATTTTGCGTCTAATGATAGTGTTGAGTTCTTTATATCCTAATCCTATTGGCACATCGTGTGCAGTTTTAGCAAGACTGTCTTTGGCAGTTTTGTCGGCTGCTTCGTTACCTCTGATGTTGACATGCGCGGGTACCCATGCTAAAATGGCGTCTATACCCTCGTTGTGTATTTGTGTACATATACTTTCTATTTTGTGTATGAGATCAGGTCTACTGTCAGATATAGAATTTTGGATGGATGTGAGTCCACTAAGGGAGTCACTGAGTATCACCGCACGGATTGGTTTGTGCTCGAAGATCCATTCGAGAGCCTTTATTATAGCAATCAGTTCGCTAGTATACACAGACATATTATCTGGAAGTTTGAAACCATTTTGTATGTTGAGCTCAGGTATAACAAAAGCTGATCCTGTGTTATTACTTGTGTTTTTCGATCCGTCTGTAAAGATTTTTAAGTAATTTTTCCAGTTTTGGTTGATATATTCGAGGGTGGTGGCTCTTATAAAGTCTGGGTTGTCCTTCTTTGTGAGGTAGTCGTGAATACTAGTGTCCACGTGGGGCGACTCTAATTCCCAGGGTGGTCTAGTGATCTTGTCTGTGTCGCAGATGTGCGCGATGGGTATTTCATGCTCTTGGAATAGGTTATTTACGGTGTAGCCGAGGGGGGCGGAGTCTTTTCCCCAGTTTTTCTTTAAATATTCATATTCAGTTTTATCTTCAAAAATTTGGTGGCATGGGTGATTTTCGCCCTTAGCTCTAGTTTTTTCTGCATATTTCAGGGACAGTTCCTCTCGTCTTAAATGTAAGGGTTTCTCATTGGTTTCTATTTGAAGACTACATAAGGCGGTTCCCTTGAAGGCTCCAGTAGCTATTTTTAGAGCAGAATATCGGATGCTGTCTATTCTTTTTAGTTGTGTCTTACATGCTAATTGGTAGGCGATGGACCCATAATCTATTTTTGACCTGATTAAGGTTTGATATAATTTTATCAGACTATATTTACTCGCTCCCCAGTTTGTCCCAGACACACACCTCATGAGGTTCAAGTCTTTATTGCAGCGGAGGACTAGTTGGTCGATGTGGTCTTTCCATGTGAGTTTTCTGTCAAAGATCATACCTAGGTATTTAACACTATTTCTGAATTCAATTTTCTGACCTCCTAGTGTTAGTTTAACGTCAATGTGTTTATTGTTTGAAAATATAATGCCCGTCCAAACTACATAGTACAGATGCGGGTATTTATACCAATGATTAACAGATGGAGATTATCACCGTGACCGTTAATTTTTTTCATTATCCTTTATGTACTTCTCACACATTATGCTATTTATCCATGTTTATCCCATAGCAATTGTATATCCCCACACATAAAAGATTTAGTATTATTGTCACCTCTAATAATGCGGTCACCTCGAATTTAATCTGCAATCACCTATTGCCTATACACAGCTTAGATGATTAGTTAGATTACAATAGTCACACTCACTGTTTGATTATTTTGATTATTCCACCGAAACGTCAGTTCTACAGCAATAAAGAAGTTGTTATCCATAGAATAGCCTTGTGTTAAGAATATTTATGTTACCCCGCACGTTGTCATATCTGATACCAGTCATAAAAGTATCTCATCTTAATGCACATAATCCGGTTTAACCCGTAATCTTATCCCATTTGAACAGACAAAGTCACACAAGCCTGGTTTTGTATCCGATTTGCTGCATTTCTATTCACATAGATTGGAGGGCCTGATGATTTTATAGGTGAAATGAAGTCAACATGTATAAGCATGTGCATGCCCACTGTAAGCATGATTTATTGTAGAGATATTTATCCTTTGCCTAGAATGTTTTATAATAAATGTTTACAATTGAAAACAGTTTCCTTGTCTATTTATTGTAGCAGTTTCCAGTATTCAGAAGTGCTTTGATTATAAATACTTTATAAACATTGAAAGTGTTTTTAAAGTGGGGACAAGCCAATAAACACTGAAAGTGCATATTTTAAAACACTTAAAGTGTGTCAAGACAAAACACTTAAAATGAGATAATTTAAAGGGTTTTGAAATTAAAAACCTTTTAAGTGTTGTATCCTATATCTCAAAAGTGTATTGTTGTAAAACGCAAATGTTTAATTTAAAAACACTTTATGTGTTTTATTGTAAGTGGGGACAACAATGTGTTTACGAACACTACTATTTACAGTGTGTGACTATGATGAGTTTTAATTATAGACTCAACTGTCTGATATGCTGTGATGACATGTAAGAATTGTTTTTGTCTATAATTATTAATCGTCTCTCTGGCCATAATTTGTCACACTTTTAGTGTATTCCTATACGGATCATGCAGACAATAATTTTGCATATTACTTGTGAATGATTCTTATTTTTAAATCTGAAGGTCATACAAATCGAATATCACGTTGGGATACTTTCAGATATCTAAGTTCAGAGACCTGAGTAGATATGAATAACATTTTGTTAAATATGCCAGCTAAAAGAAACTGGGTGAAAAAACAGACTGTTAATTTTGGAGGCTCGAGCTATGTGACATTTTCAAATGTTAAGATTTTATATCCTGTTTTCCAATCATCCATCCTCTCTGCACTTATTTTTACAGTAATTCTTGTCCGTTGGAATGAATATTTTTTGTATATATTGGAAGAGATTATTGTTGAGTTTTTAGCGTAGAAAAAATGCCGACACAATGAAATATATCTGTAAATACGAGAGATGATAGCTGACCCAAGTCCGTGTTTATTAAACACAGCATGTGGGTTTCCTTTAACTGTCTGGTGTGAACATTGCATCACAAAGCAGTCGCAACTTGGCCAAGGACACAAAAATGATTATTCCTAGCTTGATGTTGTGATATGATGTTTTTAAATCTATAATTGACCCTCTTTATCTATACAATCATCCCATAATTATCGGACAAGTAAAAAGAAAAAAAACAAAGAAAATGCCTGTCTGGTAAGGTCCACCGCAGAATTGTCATCAACATTTGCATTACCGGGATACACTGCGAATATTCTTGATGTTCTGGGGAACACATGCATAGAAAGAAAATGAAATTTGTACTGTAAAAGTGAATATAATGTTTCGTTTACATTAACCCACAATTTATACAGAAACAAAATTGTACCTTCTGGAATAGATACATAGTATAGTATGTGTCATATTGCTCAATACTATATGAAATTCAAATAGTTCGACTTGATTTCTAGGCTATGATGTTCCACTTGCTTGAACATCTCCCTGAACGGACGCTTGACCCCAGTCTCCATGTATAACGGAGAATGGATTATCTCACTCCTGACAGACGTTTCCCAGTCAAAACATGCATCCTGGCAAACACGATATATGAATATAATGTAGGCTACATGATTCCGTCTGACTAGCGGATAACGTAATTGTTAAACGTATAGGTGGATTCAAAGCGTTCCAGAAAAAAAACCCCTGGGAACAAGACCCCCACGGACAAAATTATAAGCGTCTGGTCCGTCATTCATAATTCAACCGTCGTCCATAATCCAAAGACCTATTCCATATAACAGTATTAGCACAGAATTCAAAAATCATAGTACACATAAACATAGGCTAGTTTCCTGCAAGAGTGAAGCGGTCAACAGTTTTCAATGACGCCGACAAGACATCGTGCATCGTGCTGTTTCAAAAACATCAAAACCCCCAAAATAGGAAAATCCGACAAAACACCCACTTAATATGGAAATAGCCATTTCTGAGAGAATTGATAAATTTTGAACTTAATTATAAAGATAATAATAATAATATAAAAATAATTTATAAAAAAGTTAATTCTCAATGATCATGAAATTGTTGTTGTAATTTTCGTCGTGTGTTTCAGCTATACTATAATTTTGTACTTTAGCATCTTCTGACAATTTACCGCGGACGATATTGATTGATGTACACCTAAAGAATTATTAATAAACTACATATAGTACCGACCACTACAAGTAAGACGACGACATAAAACACTTTTGTGGCATGCTCGATGGACTTGTTTTTGGTGTAAATTGTAAATCTCACTCAACGAACTTTGATCTGCTTTTAAATGTGCTACATGTTGTATCAGTGATGAATAAAAACTGTACGTGTAGAGGTGCATGCCATTTTACATTTTATTCACTTTGTTTTGTTTAATTATTGATCATGTATCTGAGAACAGGTTACGGAAGTAATAAAAGGTAATAAAATATGAAATAATATCGTCTTGAGATGTTATCTTTTACCATGTTTTATTCGTTTCCGTGCTGAAGTAGCATAGACAATAATATGTGATTGGGGTTTGGCCCTGGGGGTTTTGTCTGTGGGAGTTCTGTCCGTCGGAGTTTTATCATACACTCGATTCAATACTTATATTCTGTCCAGGCGGGGGGGCTGTAATTTTGCGGTAACTTCATAAGCACTCATTCTCCATACATGTACAAGCACGCGACATTTCGGCACTCTCGGCACTTTCCTTTAGGCTAAAATAAAAAGGTTCACATTCATTTTGTACCATATATTTAACATCTAAACAGGTCACATTATGCACATTATGTACTTGTGTGTTTCCATCTTGCTTTATGACACCATGCCTTTCTAAAGCAACTACATATGTGACAAAGTTGCTGGAATCTCGCAGATATTCGCGACCAAAGAATCTACAAATTGGTAACCCTCAAAATGGTATGTTTATATGTTAATCGTATGTTAAAATAATGTGAAAATCTTAATATTTAGTATAATTTGGCCTGTAAAAAGCAGGTGCCGAAATGTTGTACTCTTGACTTTGTGCCGAGAACATTGATTTATATGAATACAAGCGTCTAGTCCGTCATTCATAATTCAGCCATCGTTCATTAAAGAATATCGGCGTTCATAATCCGAAGACCTATTCCATATCCATATAAAAGTATTAGCACCAAATTCAAAAAAGACAATCATACTATACATAAACATAGGTCAGTTTCCTGCAAGAGAACAGTTTTTAATGATGCCGACAAGACATCATGATGTTCCAAAGATATAAAATCCGTATCGCTGATCAGTATTCTAAATCAGTCACGCTTTGATTGTGCCTGTTCATATGAGTATCATGAGGATCTTGAAGTACATGGGTTCATACAGCCCCTAGCCCCGGGTTAAGCGGAATTAGACACAAGTTACGAAACGTAACACCATAGATCTTGCACGCTACGTTCGTATTTTGATATCAGCATGCGATATGTATCGTCGAATTTGAGAAAATTTGAGTGGAGGCGATTGGTGGTGTAGCCCTGTTTTATAAGTTTCTCCAACAATGTTTTGTGACGTTGATTAAAATCGTCACGTTTAACACAAGATCTAGCAAAGATCTAGCAATTTTATTCCAGTCTAACATCTCAGGTAACAAATCCAGTTCTTTCTCAAGGCCTAGAACTTTTAACCCCAGTTACAAAGGTCAAACACAAAGTCTCAGTCACCCACTTTTAACACTCAAAATAAGTCTCCCGTTTGCAGCTACTGTAAAAAGGACGGCCATCTGATGGCTAATTGTTTTAAATTGAAAAGAAGACAACAAGATCAAGCCTTTCAAAAGCCTAGTGGTTTCCTCACTTCAAGGTCTTTACCCAAGCAGGTTAGTGACGTTCATAATGTATATGACGTTAAGATGGCCAAGGACACTGTTCCTATTAGTTCTATCAAGGATAAGTTTGACAGTTTTTCGAATCCTGTTATGGAGATTTTTTACCATTTATCCATAATGGTTTTGTGTCACTTTCAAGTGATTTTTCTAATGCTACTCCTATGAAGATTTTGCGAGACACGGGTGCATCCCAGCCTCTTTTGTTGGCAGATATTTTGCCGTTTTCTGATTCTTCATCTGCAGGCAGTAATGTCCTGATTACAGGGATAGATTCTGTAAATTACACACCCGTTCCGCTCCATAACATTCATTTGTCTTCCGACTTGATTTCTGGACCTGTTACGGTGGGTATTAAAGGTAGTTTACCATTTGAGGGTGTTCAATTACTTCTTGGCAATGATCTTGCGGGAGATAAAGTCTGGGTTAACCCGATTGTAACTGACAAGCCCTTTTTGAAGCAGATTCATGGTCCATTTGAAGACGAAATTCAAAGTTTGTATCCTGCTTGTGCAGTTACTAGAGCCATGAGTAAATTGGCCGAGGAGTCTGAAAAGTTGGCCGACCTGTATCTGTTCTCTTATGAATATGACTATATGCAGGCGCTTTCAAAAACCGATCCATTCAAAGCCCGTTCCTTCTCATTCACCAAACGCTATATACACGATCTTCTCGCTGTGGATAATCGCTATATAAATGACACAGTGAAGGATATATATCCACCTTCACTTGATTTGAAGGAAACTACAGATAGCCCTACAGGCACATCTTATTTAGATCTCTATCTCTATAAAAATGAAGCGGGCATTCTCTCTCGTCGACTTTATGACAAAGAGATGATTACAATTTCGACATCGTAAACTATCCCTTTCTGGACAGTAATATTCCAGTGGGACCTGCATATGGCGTATACATATCTCGCTTAGTAGCATTTGCTAGATCCTGTGTTAAATGTGATGATTTTAATCAACGTCACAAAACATTGTTGCAGAAACTTATAAAACAGGGCTATTCCACCAAGCGCCTCCACTCAAAGTTTCTCAAATTTGGCGATACATATCGCATGCTGATAGCAAAATACGAGCGTAGCGTGCAAGATCTATGGCGTTACGTTTCGTAACTTGTGTCTAATTCCGCTTAATCCGGGGCTAGGGGCCGTATGAACCCATGTACTTCAAGATCCTCATGATACTCATATGAACAGCACAATCAAAGCGTGACTGAGATACATCATTCTTTAGATGACGACTTTACAACGAATATTATGGATTAAGAATACTGATCAGCGATACGGATTTGATATTTTTGGAACATCACGATGTCTTGCCGGCATCATCGGAAAACTGCCTATGTGTATGTATACTATGATTGTCTTTTGAATTTGGTGCTAATACTGTTATATGGAATAAGGAATAGGTCTTTGGATTATGGACGCGGATATTCTCTAAAGGACGACGGCTGACTTATGAATGACGGACCAGACGCTTGTAATTTTAAATATGACGCCATAGATGACGTTTGTTTAGCTGACACTTTCGTGTGTTTAAATGATGAGGCTGATTGCCACATTTTGATAGCAAATTGGAATGTTCTAATGACAAAATTTAAAAATCACAGCTGGTTAATGAACAGCATAGTGACAAGGACATTTCCAAGTTGTTTGACAGGGCAGTAGATGAGTGTGATGTAACTCAAGAGCCTGTGTGTTACTTTTGTAAGAATGGTGTTCTTATGCGCAAATGACGACCGCCAGATGTGTCACCTGATGATGAGTGGGCAGTTAAGTATCAGATTGTTGTACCAAAGTCATATCGTTTCGATAGCCTCAGACTAGCCCATGAAACACCTCTTTCATGCCATTTAGATGTTAACAAAACATACTACAATATTCTAAATCATTTCTATTGGCCAAATTTAAAGAAAGACGTTGCTTAAATTTGTAGGTCGTGCCAAACATGTCAAATGGTAGGAAAACCAAACCAAACCATACCAAATTACAACACATATAAGGGAAGTGGGAAGAGGTGCCGACATACTGACTGCGTCACATGACTTCACAGAATAGTCTTCTGGTTAACCTATTCTAAAGCACATACCAAGAATCTAACGATTCGTGATATGTGTTGTATCTCAGGTACGCTTTTATTGTACCTGTTCATGTGGCAACTTGGATGATATGACCACACGGCCCCTAGCACCGGCATAAGCGGTATTAGATACAAATCTAGAGAGCTATGATGGAAATGCTCTGACAACTCGTATACTGGTAATTGGTGAGCTGTTTCGCTGTGACAACTCGTACATTGGAGATTGGTGAGCTGTATCGTCGTCAGATGTAAATGACGGCAATTAACACAAAAGACTAGTCTGTAAGGCCCGATGTCGACCCAGCATCAACTTCCCACAAATGCCAACATATATCAAAGACCAAAAGGTCTGTACAGGGGGCGGGCCTCGGGGACGAAACGTCCACCAGCAGAATCTCGCCATATACAGGTAAAAATTACAACACATATAAGGGAAGTGGGAAGAGGTGCCGACATACTGACTGCGTCACATGACTTCACAGAATAGTCTTCTGGTAAACCTATTCTAAAGCACATACCAAGAATCTAACGATTCGTGATATGTGTTGTATCTCAGGTACGCTTTTATTGTACCTGTTCATGTGGCAACTTGGATGATATGACCCTTCTACAACCAAACCCTGCATTTGGAGAAGCTTTTAGTAGGGTGATTATAGATTGTTAGTCCATTACCAGAAACAAAGTCAGGCAATCAATACATGTTAACAATCATGTGTGTTTCAAACAGGTTCCCTGCGGCCATTCCTTTACGGAATATTAAGGCAAAAACTATTGTTAAGGCCTTGGTTAAGTTTTTCACACTTGTCGGCCTACCTCAGTCTGTTCAGTCTGATTAGGGATCTAATTTCATGTCAGGAATTTTTCAACAAGTCATGCATGAATTGGGAATAAAGCAGTAAAAATCACCTGCATACCACCCAGAAAGCCAAGGTGCACTATAAAGATTTCACCAGACATTAAAGAACATGATTAGGACTTATTGTTTTGACACCGAGAAAGTCTGGGATGAAGGCATACATTTGTTGTTGTTTGCTGTTAGAGAGTCTGTTCAAGCGTCTTTAGGCTTCAGTCCATTTGAATTAGTCTTTGGTCATACAGTCAGAGGACCACTTAAACTGATGAAGGAAAAGTTCCTAGACAGTGATCTTGATTCATGTGGTCTCTTACAATATGTGTCGGACTTTCGCACCAGGTTGACGAAAGCACGTGATTTGGCCATGTCAAATTTAAAGTCAGCAGGGAATGCTTTTTTTCAAATAAACGATTCATTCGCGATCGCTGTTCGAATGGTTTTTTTTCTGTTGGCAATCGTTTTTCAGTCGAGAAAATTTTCTCGAATAGAAAGCGATATCGCGATTCAATGGCTTTTTAATCGAGAAAATATAGGCGATTGAAAAAAAACGATTGAGGATCACAGTCGAAAGTAGTAAAGCAAGGTTCAGCCAGACTGACCAGCATACACGTTCGAGTTTCTATATCATAAACACTTCAGTCAGACTATAAGTTCGATCATTTTTACTTCTTCCTTTTCCATTCTTCTTTGCCTTGTGTAAAATTATAGCGTGTTTCAGTTCAGTTGGCGGTTATATAGATACGATGGGGATATTGAAAGAAACTGAAAAAAAAAAAATATATATACATAGGAATAATGGTGAAAGATATATACATATAATTATAACTTCATATTTACATATATTTTGTACGGGACACAGGCTCGGATATGGTCAGTTTGAGTCATTTGCACTTGCAATTTCGTCTATTATTTTGAGTATTTCTGTGGTTTAATGCTGGTATTATTCCACATTTCTTCTGTAGTATTTTTCGTGAACGTTTTTGGCATCTGTGCGTGCTGAAATTTTGAGTTGATTCGTCCGATTTTCGCTGTTCGCGTAGTTTTTTTGTCCTAAGATCACCATTTTCCTTGTGTAGATAGATGGCGCTGTATTGAATATAACATTGCCATACGGGGCTTTTGATTCTTCGAAAGCACTTAATTATTAATAATTTGTAAAGTGTTGAAATAACCCTTTAAGTGTGTCCACAGGGACTGCTCTTTAAGTGTTGTCCCTGTGGACATACTTAAAGGGTTATTTCAACACTTTACGAGTAAGTTTCAACACTTTAGTTTCAAGCGTGTATAGCAAAATATACATATTTAATTACACTATTTTTCACCTTAATTAACCAAGAAATTCTCGGCTGGAGGGCTAAGCTGTTCCGGGTTATCGCCATGCGCCCATTCACACCTCTATCAATTCTGTGCCATAACCATTCTGATGATGCAATCAACGACGAACTCAAATCCACTTATGACCTATACCCGGTATTTACAAAAACAAGATATTGCGACTGTCATCCTGTATTGTCTATACCAAGTTGCATGAATATATGAGGAAATTATCGGACGTATGAAGGGAATGACAGAACATTAACACATTGTCGACTCACACGATTATTAAATAAACATGTAATTTTGCCATTTACGCTTCGCCAGAGTAAACCTGAGCGCGGACGTCACAGGAAGCATGGTACAGGTATATGTATAGATATTTCCAGCATACGCCCTACTTCGGCTTGGAGGAGACTATAGATCGCGAATCATATATATTATCCGGTTATCTTACGCACTTATACAGTATAGTATAGTAATATAGGTTTTCCATTGACAAATCCGCAACCAACATTAAATGTAGCTCCCAGTTCGCGGATAGAGCGGCGTACGACGGCAACACGGCATATGTGTCAGATATCACTCCGCCTCGCGATTCTCTCGCACATTGAAAAAACGATTCCCTCGCGATTGAAGATTCGCGATCAAGGACGGATTGCGTATGGGTAAACGATTCAAAAACGATATCGCGAGAGAATCGTTTTTTCTTATTTTTTTTTCTCGATATCCGCGCGACTGATTCACGAATGATCCTTTTTCAATCGAGAAAATTGAAGAAAAATCGCGACTGAAGAAAAAGCGAATAATGGAAACGATCCCTAGACATGTTCTTAAACGAAGTTTCAAACCTGGTGAGAAGATACTGGCTTTTCTGCCTATTCCTGGTAATCCACTTAAGGCTAGATATTATGGTCCTTATGTCATTGAAAAGAAACTAAGTGACCTTAATTATGTAATTCAGACCCCTGAGAGGCGTAAAAACAGTTATGTCATGTAAATATGTTAAAGTTATACATCGACAGAGATAGCACTAACACTACTGTCCATCCTGTAAGTGTAGTTAGTTCTGACCCTGATACTAATGAAACTTGTGAAGAGCCCATGACAGCGGCGAAATTACAGAACTCGGACATTCTACTTAATTTGGATTCCAAGTTGTGTCATCTCGAGCCAGCGCGTCAGGAAGAACTTCGAACTCTGCTCAGTCAATATGAACATTTGTTTCCCGACATTCCTACTCGGACTGATACAATTTTACATGACGTCGATGTCGGAGATTCTAATCCAGTAAAGCAGCACCCATATCGTTTGAATCCCATTAAACAAACCTACCCGAAAAAAGAGATGCAGTATTTATTGGACAATGACTTCATTGGACCAAGTAATAGTAACTGAAGTTCACCTTGTATCCTCGTTCCAAAGCCAGATGGCAGTTACAGGATGTATACTGACTATAGAAAGGTGAACACATTGACCGAAACAGACACATTCCCTATTCCACGCATTGACGATTGCATTGATAAAGTGGCAAGTGCCAAGTTCGTGTCAAAGTTTGATCTTCTGAAAGGATTTTGGCATGTTCCACTGACAGATCGTGCTAAGGAAATATCAGCATTCGTCACTTCGGAGGGTCTGTTCCAGTACAAAGTTATGCCATTTGGAATGAAAACTTCTCCAGCCACGTTCCAGCGTCTCATCAACCGTGTTACTCCCGGTTTGGAAGGGTGAGAGACTTACATTGATGACTTCAATGTCTCGCACTGTTCAATCGGCTGAGTGACGCCAAGCTGACAGTCAACCTTGGAAAAAGTGAATTTGGACATGCACGTGTGACATTCTTGGGTCATGTTGTAGGTCAGGGTCAGGTAAAGCCTGTAGATGCTAAGGTCAGTGCTATCTCGCTATTTCCAAGACCAACATGTAAGAGACAACTGATGCGTTTCTTGGGTATGGCTGGTTACTACAGGAAATTTTGTCCAAATTTTTCAGATATTACTGAACCTTTAACTCGGCTCTTAAGAAAGAGGGTAACTTTTGTTTGTACCGATGAATGTGAATCAGCTTTTGAAAACCTGAAAGCCATACCCAAGAACGCGCCAGTTCTTTCAGCACCAGATTTTGATTCACCTTTCAAACTGGCTGTAGATGCTAGTGATGTTGCTGCTGGTGTCGTTTTGTTACAAGAATGTATAGATGTAGATCACCCAATATATTATATTTCACGTAAATTTGACAAACATCAGAAAAATTATTCTACCATTGAGAAAGAACGTTTGGCAATGATATTGGCTTTACAACATTTTGTTGTTTATGTTACTTATTCATCGTTGCCAATTACTGTATTCAGTGATCACAATTCACTTGTTTTCACAAGTAAGATGAAAAACAAAAATCAAAGATTGTTGAGATGGAGTTTTGTATTACAAGAATACAATATTGAAATCAAACATATTAAGGGTAAGGACAATTTGATCGCTGATTGTTTGTCTCGGATATAATGTACATATGTTTGTCAACATTTTTGCTGTTGAAATATAGATTGTGTTTTGTAATAATGTTCTGAATTGTCAAGAAAGTTCCAAGTTTGAAACTTTCTTCTTTTAAGAGGGGGAGTGTCATAGTATTGCAGTATAAAATTGATCACTGTGGATAGTTCTAGAACAATAGAGCTGAGGTGGACTTGTTAACCTTCTGTTCTGTGGTTATGATCATAGAATTTTCTCGTAAACGTGACCGATTTATCGTAAGTAAATTAAAATGGCCGAAATACGAAGAGACCCGAATTATAATGGTAATTAGGTCATCGCGCCATCTGCACATTTGCACAGCGCCATCTGCACATCTATACGCTTGTATACACTGTTATATGGGTTAATCATTTTCGAGCTTTCTAGAAGTTGTTGTAATCGTATCTGGATTAAATTTTACGTCATTGCTATACCGGTGGAAGTTTCTTGATTTGATAGAATAATCTCGAATTCCCGATAAAAAGTATAATTAGCTCGACGTTTAGTGATCGGGAGGAGATTCAGACGGTTTCTATTTGAGTGCATAAGATCGTGTTACTGGACATTACCGTTACCCGAGATTATTGACTGCTGGGTTGTATATTCCTGTTGGATTATTCTTGTGTGTTTGACCGCTGTTTTATCTACGTAATTGAACCGACGGAAACTGGACAACAGCTGAGCGGTTTGGACTATCGAAATACAGGAACGCGATTTCTGCACGTCGGCGCGGACTGTATATAGATTTGCACGTTAATACGGACTCTGAGAGATATACCGGTATAGCATAGAACAGTAAGACTATATTTCCTCTATTTGCTGTATTGACCTAACTTAATTTGTATATGATTTTAGTATTGTAAATAAATATTTGATTGTTAATCCTCGACTACACAAATTTTCTTTCTGTTGCGTTTTTCTATTAGCATTTAGACGTAACATTTTGAGCCTATTTGCATGACCCCCAAGCAGAGGATCATAGGCAAATTCAAAATGGCGGCCATGTGGGGTACCAGAAAAGTGATGTTTTCGTCATATTTCTTCAAAATTTTTGCTTTTCTGTATGGAAAAACCTATTTTATTTCATATCAGATTATTGTTTACTAATTTATCATGCATTTTTTGCGAAGAAAAAAAAAATTCGAAAATTCTGACTGAAAAAAAGTAAAAAAATATTTCTTTTTAGCGGCCATCTTGGATTTTTTTTACATTTTCTTGTAGAGCTTGACCCAAACATATAATGTGCTAAGTTTCAGCCTTCTAGCCTTAGCGATAGCGAAACAATATTGGGGGCACTTTCCCCCCCCCCCCGGCTACGGTACACTCCAAATCTCCTAGGCCAGATAGGGTTAATGGAACGATATTATACGTGACAACACCGGACACCGAACGCTTTTACCCTTGTACTTATGAAATTGAGATGCGAAGTGAGTACGCCGATGTGCCATGTGTATACTGTAAAACATCCAATAGTATTCTAAATGAGTAGTTAGATATATATACAATAAATATCTTTTAACATTTACTGCCAATAAATATAGTTAAATAGTCCATCTGTATTTTATACAACTAATACAATGGTGTACTATTGGTGTATCCTCGAGTTTACTCCTACCGCACATAAACCTGTGGATTTTTTAAATACATGTAATATTTTTTTATGAAGTTATAGATAGGCGAACGATATATGAACACATAAAATTTCATATAAAAAGAGTATGTGTGATATAATGCCCCCCCCCCCCTCCACCCGCTCGAATATTCAACACTGGGCAAGGGCTTCGTCCTTTTCAACCGCATCACTCAAATAGGATCATATTATGCCAAGAGCGGACACCCAAAACTTAATTGGTGTACCGTAAACAAAATAGGCAATGCAAGGCGATTGACAAATGAGTTCCTGAAATTTGAAAGAAGGAAACAAACTATTGTTTATCCAAATGGATCTTTGCTTGGCGGTGGTTCAATTGTCAGTATTTTACAGGTTTTCCCTAGCCTTATAACCCGTTCGGCATGGACTCTCTTCGATAATGCTTTGTAACGACTACTTCGGCCTGAGTTTTCCCTTGTTTGAACATTATAGGCGTGTATACACAAACATCCTACATGACAAGAAGATCCTCGATGCAGCATTCCACCAACACAGAGCTCCCACCGTTTAATAATCTATATCTATCACTGATGTATGTCACGGGATGAACACCCAGTCATTGTCGTTAGAGTATTCCTTATCTTGTAGCTTAAATATTTCATTGACTGGGCACTCGCGATGGTTCATTACTGGGGTTTCAGTTACACCCAGTAAAGCCGGGGTTTCAGTTACACCCAGTAAAGCCGGTACCATCTCCAATTGTAGTCATATCAGGTAAACCACGTTCCTCCGCAACAGTTGTAAATGCAGCAATATTACAGAGACAATCATCTTAGCTTGCTAAGGGCATTTCACGTTTCACTTAACACTACCCTTAGCTTTTCGCCATGATTCGGCATGTATTTCACACGGCGCCACCTATCTCGAGGGAGATAATCCTGTTCGAAAGCTGTTCTCAAAGCATCAAGTCACATGTTCGCCTCATTTAAACGAACCAATGAAATTATCTGTATTTAAATATTTCTCCTCATCAGACATGTTAGTTTCACGAGGCGCAAGACTGGGGGATTCTACGCGAGACCAAAACGAAGCTGTGCGAATTAGCTATCTTATTTCTCACTCTAATGGAGCATGCTTATTTGTTTTTCTCAAGAAAAATCATATTACATATACGGCCTAACGTATTTGAAAAAAATAAAATCGGCGGCAGTTCACATGAAAATGATATACCTTTTATTTTGTGATGGGGGCACTTCGAGGCCCACCAAGGGATCATTCCAATCGCTCGCTTTCTCAAGGTGTGTCTTCATTATATGTATGTGATTGCGCCGATGACGGATGTAACGGGACTAATCGGATGTGACCATTTGGGAAACGCCCTATTATACTCAGATAGCACCCGTTACCGCATGGCTAAGAGCAGAAGTTTCTACGTATGATCGTGCCATGCGTTCGGATGATGAGAGACAATGTGGGACACAACAATTATGAGGCACAAGGATATCACATCCTTCAGTTCAACAACCGATGAACAGAAAGGTCTGACCCACCGTTCTGTTCAGCTGTGCCGTCTGCTGTTTTGTTGACCGGAAGTGGAGATGGGGTCCTCTTTACGTCATGGTACACTCGCGCCTCCTGGTGGGATAACTGTGATAGAAGTATCAGAATTGGCAAGAAAGGACTTCTGTCAAGGCAGGTCAATAATCTAAAGTTAACTATTTTCAACTCAAGTGACGGCCACCTCTGGTGGTTATTTATATATATATATCTCACTACTTTCCCCAATAATTGACGGACTCTTCTCCTGAATATTTGTATTACCACTGGGCTAAAGAGTTGAAACTTTCCACAGTACAGACATCTGGATAACGATCTATCAGGAAATGAAAACAAAAGATTT
>JAVTVY010018962.1:0-83082 GCA_036873755.1 Hanleya hanleyi | reverse complement strand
ATGCTAGTTTAACCATGATTTAATACAGATACATCCAATTGTGTTGATCATGTTTAACAGAATACAGTAAAACCTAAACAGTTAATTTCCATATCATTCGGGGAAAAGTACCAGCCGGCAACAAAACAAAATTCATTTAATTAATTTAGAAAAAATCTTTTCAAAATAAGTAAAACCTTGACAATGTACAATACCTTATCATAGGGCGACTGGGGAAAATGGCCACTGCATTCTGATAGTATATTTCGAAATTTAGCATTAGACTTTCTTAGTTTAAACATATTTTATTACCTCAATAATAGCAATAGGATTGGGGACAAGTTCTAATCAACTTACGTGCCCTCTCAGAAATTACATACAAAAATAAATAATCAGGCGGCAAAACAGACATTAACTTCGGCATACAGACTTTTTTCCACATTTATGTGTAAAATGTGAACTTTTTTGTAATGAAATAAAAATAAAGTTTTGTTGAAAATACATATTTTAATAAGTAAAAAAAAAACAAAAAAAACAAGAAAACTATGCTCATACTAGTAACATCAAATACAGGGAAAGTAAACAGTCCATGACGGGAAATGTCCGAAGGGAAAATGTTAGCCAGGGGAAGTGTGTGCGCGGCGATTCTCCTCTCGGACCTGGTATACCAGGACAAAATGGCAGTCGACCAACAGTTACATCTCTTTTCTAATCTCTCTCGATGTCTTTGGGGTGATAGTTTTGAATATGTCTTTACAATAGTCATCATGTACTTATGCGCTGTGTATTAATGGTGGGATGGTGATCGGATTGAAGATAAATGCGGCTGATGATTCAAGACAATTTCCATACAATATCAGCTACGGCCCTGGCATAATGGGAGACAAGGCTGTTCGAAGGTTGGATTCAAGATTGCATGCCGCCCTCGTCGCGCCGAAAGCAAGGCATATTGTGTTTCATTTTCGATAGATTTTCCGACTTTAAAGCTGTCAATTTTCATATCAATAGTGCTGAATATCACTACAGGGGTTTATCCATGCATCTGTCCAATCAAATTTGAACATGAAAAAGAAATCCACATTGGCTCTCACCATGTAACTTAGTATGTAAAATGTCGAAAACAGAAATGAAATCGTCCAGTTCGACGCCTATTTACATGATACGAAACGATCGGGAGTCTTTTGGTGGATTTTTTTTATATGCATATGTTAGACGAAATATAAACGCATCATCATATAGACATCGGGCACGATGAACTAAAACAGTGGACTTTTAGAACGGAAAATGTACGTCGGAAGAAGCACAAATAGGACCAGTCGCCATGAGAGCTGTCGAACATTTATGCTGGTCTTCTCTGAGGTCCGCCTGTCATTTATAGCCGGGTCGCTGCAGCGCAACCGTTACATTACGGGTTACCTACCAAGGTGAAGACATTTGGGTTACAGCACTTCGTTTCCTGAGTGGATTTGAGCGACAGAACGTGATGGGACCATAGAATGGAGGAATTATCATTCTTCTAATAGAAGCGCCGAGAAGAATCACCAGCCACGCATCGTTTTCCGCTTTGATTTGACACAAGTCTCTAACCGACTGGATGTATGGGAAGGACGGAGATGGATAGATTTCTTCTGCGTAGTTGACGGATTTTACAATTATGATTAACACCAGATCTGAGAGTACGCTCTGTATCGCCAAGATCGGGAGCGACTATTGTAGATCTATTTTCCGTAGATCTGGACTTTCAACGGCGGATGGAAGTTTGCATGAAGGCTAACAGTAGTAATGTAAGAGCAGATAGACGTAATGGCGCTTCACTGCGCATGCGCAGAACCTTTTGTGACGTCACAGCGACCTGTTTTGGTGCGGTGTGCGCATGTGTTGTGGTTGGTGGAGGTGGGTTTAAGATGGCGGCGGCTTGGTTTGTGGTGGAGGTGGGTTTAAGATGGCGGCGGCTTGGTTTGTGGTGGAGGTGGGTTTAAGATGGCGGCGGCTTGGTTTGTGGTGGAGGTGGGTTTAAGATGGCGGCGGCTTGGTTTGTGGTGGAGGTGGGTTTAAGATGGCGGCGGCTTGGTTTGTTGTGGAGGTGGGTTTAAGATGGCGGCGGCTTGATTTGTGGTGGAGGTGGGTTTAAGATGGCGGCGGCTTGGTTTGTGGTGGAGGTGGGTTTAAGATGGCGGCGGCTTGGTTTGTGGTGGAGGTGGGTTTAAGATGGCGGATTGTAGAAAAACGTATAAAAGGAGGCGATTTTTAGGGGTGGGGTGTATTCATTGCACTACCCTGCGGAGCACTCTGACTTACCTGACCTGACCAGCCTGCCTGCCTGCTTCACCTCTAGCCTGCTTCACTTCTAGCCAGCCAGCCAGCCTGCTTGCCTGTTTGTATGAGCTGTGGAGAACCTTTTACTTTTTTTCATTTTACCAGTGCAAATTCACCAGACTTTTACACCGTAGCAGTTGCTCATCAGCCTGAGCCCATAGTCATGGAGTCATCATTTTTAGTGAAGCTTCGAAAGAACCGTGTTCGCCTCATTGATGAGATGCAGCATGTGGCTGAATTATGTGATTTGCTTATGGAGGAAAACATACTTCTGAAACACCATGTCGAAGATATCATGGCTCAGAAAACCACTTCAGCACAAAACAGAGCCCTCATCGATGGTCTAGTGCGCTCTACCCCTATGCATTTCTAGCCTTCGTGGAGGGGTTGAAGAAGACGGAAAATGAAGAACTAGCAGATCTACTTGAAACCCACGTTATACAAGATGATGATATGTTAGCCACGCACACTACCCCAGAGCGTACACCTGCCAAACGCGGTGCACGACCCAAACGACCCCCGCTAACACCTTTAGAAATACCTGAGCAAGTGCTTCAGCCAGTACCCCAGCAAGTGCCTGAGCCTGTGAAAGAAGAGGTGCAACTTCCTATGTCTGTACAGGATATCAATAACATTATCCAGCAGGCCTACCAGGCAGCCCACACGGACATTTGGGAGCTCTCAGCCTATTTAACTGTGAGTGTCAAAGACGAAGAAGTGCATTTTAACGCACCGGCTTATAACGACAGACCCGCTAGGCATATTGCCTTGACCTTCGACACCTGGCAAAAACTGGAAACCCATGATTACGCCATCGATGCGGTTATTCGCGACCAGGGGGGTGACGAAGCGAAATTTGATGTGGGTGACGACATCTTTGTCAGCTGTGCCTATTTCAACGACCAGCTCCTGGTGCATATCCGTAAATGGAAAATGAGGTTAGATACGCAAGAGCGTGTTCCTTGTCCTCAGGGTGTCACCTTGAAAATAACGGCGTGGCGGAAGTTGCAGAGTCTCACAGGTACAATTCGTCAAGCCCTGGCTTACCAGGTGTCTCACTATATTTATAAGAAGTACATCGACACAGTCCTGGATCTTATCAGACATCGCATTCGACTTTTGCGTACCCAAGCATGTGCAGGCTGTGGGAACAACAGTCCGATAAACATGCATACGTGTGTGGACAGTAGTGTACCCTCATACGCGCTCATCACTGAGGCACTACACACCGTCACCGAGGAGCAAATTGCCCTGGCGTTGGAAGCTGCCTGCGCTCCTAGAATTCCACGTGAAGAGATTGCTACCTATATCTACGTGCACCAGGGGCGGAAAGACGATGATGAGTTCAAACAAGTCTTGTTGCAGAAATATTGAACAAGTGTGGTGTTGAAAAACATTTACCGTATTCCTACACGTTCATTGAAGCGCCTTGAGAGCGTATAATTGTATTAAAAATTCAATACGCGTCGCTTCTGTGTAACAGCAATTAAATTTACTGTTAATTGTATTAAAATTCAATACTCAGAGTTGAAGACGTTCATTCTATTGTCTTGTATAAATATTGAGCATGTTCAAGTCTTATTGCATTGGAACATTCAGACATTATCATCTGCCAGTCTTGCTCAAGCTGAAAATACGGCTTCTCTCCTACACTATGTTTATTTTATGTTCATTGTGCATTGAAGCGGCTTCATAGCGTATAATTGTATTAAATTCAATACCCTGGTGAACACGTTCATTCTATTTGTGTTAATAAAAATAGTAGAAAATTAAAAAAATGGTTTGTTAGTGTTCATTTTTTTAATTTAAAAAAAAAAAAAAAATTTAAAATGAATAATTTCAGTCCGTTATTTCATCGTAATAAAATTCGTATCGTATCGTACCCGTACCCTGTTCTAGAAAATGATTCAATTGAAATTACAATGCAATAATTTACACGGGTTATCTTTATTAATTGATTTTTATCAAGTATATATCAGCTCTTGCATCGAGATTTTCACCAAAACAAAATGTGTATGAAGAACACAAGTTTGACATATAATAGTGATTGACCTTTTGTCTTCCTTATCTTGTTACTAAATCTCTCAACTGTAAATAATAAACATTGTGAAGGACGAGTATCACCTAACCTTAACTTTTTTCTTCGCCGTGAATAGTTACTACCACGCACCAAGCCATAACAACTTCAACGTCTGTTGAAACTACCGATGTGGACACAATGACACCATCAAAGTCTCCGACATCTGGGGTTGCAACGACAGCTCTAAGCTCTCCGACAACGGGTAAGCAACGATATCCTCTGAATCTCCAGTTGAGTATGAAACGATGCCCTCAATTTCTGTCACAAATGAGGATGCAACGACATCCTCAAATTCTCCGACAACTGGGAAGGCAACGATAATTCCTAAGTCTCAGGCAACAGATGACACTTTGACCACTACGCAAACTGTTGAAATCGAAAAATCTTCCGAACCTACAACTGATGTCACAGTCGCTACAAGTTTGGATTCAGGTGTTTTTCTTGTCATTCGGATATAACCGAAGATGGAGTTTCACTAATTTGATACATCGGTGGGTAGTGTTCTCATGTCGATTGTCAGTGTTCTTTGGTATAATATTATGGTCCTGTAAATCCACCTAGATTATTATTCTCTCTTCTTTGGTAATTTTCAAAGCTTTCATTATTTTTGTTTCCACTCTCAATATTACAACACATATAAGGGAAGTGGGAAGAAGTGCCGACATACTGACAGAGTCACATGACTTCACAGCCGACTATAACCGACTCCCAAAACCCCCATAGTAATTTTGTTACATTCACATATTCGTGTCCGGCTAATACTACATTCTTCGGCATAGTACTTCCGGTTTAGAAAACCCTCGTGGCATAAGCTAATCGTTCACATATTCCCGTTGATATATTCAGAAAAATATTTTTGTCTGGTACAAGTTTGCCCTGTATCGTTCCACAGGTTTTAATAATATCACGGTATCTTCCGTGTTCACATATTCATGTTGGTCCAATTAGCGATTCCTCGATATTTGATATCCAGCTTTCAAATTTGGTATCCTCTGTTGTCACCTATCCATAATGGGACTATCGGTGTATTCGTTGTGATCACATATCTATGTTGGCCGACTCCGAGATTGTTCGACATTGTATGACCGGTTTACCAAGCTCATGGGTTCTTTTATGCTCAAATACTCCTGTTGATCCACTGCGAGATTGTCCAACATACATCTCCAACGAGATAGGTCTATCAGCGACTGTGGGTACCTTATGGTAGTCTCTGCGTTTACATATTCATTTGGTCCACTCCGAGATTGTCCGACATTGTATCACGGGCTTGGGCAACCCCACGGTGTTCTCCGTACTCACGTATTCATATTGGCCTACTGAGATATTGTCCGACATTGTACATGTATCACCAGTTTGCAAACATCATGGTCCAAGTTGGAAATTAAGCAGTGCTGAAATGTCGATTGGTATGATTAAGGTTGCGAATATCAGGTTGTCCAGTTTTGATGCGCCAACCTGTATCCCAGGTACGCTTTACACTTAACTTTATAGATCCCAATGCATCGATAAGAACCACGATGAAGACGATTTTCACTCTATATGAGGAGGAAGCTACGTGGAACCAGGCGAATAAGATGTGTCAACAAAGCCATGGTATATCACTGATGGTTGACTCTGCAGACAAAGACACAATTGTAGATTATTTCCGAGAGCAGGAGCCATGGAAGTCAAAATTGTGAGTACAACTGAGCTTCCAACTTTCTTCACAACTCGTGAAAAATACCAAATCTTTTTATATAGTTTGGATTGAACAATGAAGTTTGAACACTCAGAGATTACCTTTGCCTATAAAACCCATAGTCATGTTACAGATACATGGTGTTTACGAACAATCAAATAGTGGCAATCATAACTTGAAAACGACTCGAAATTTCATCTGATACAAGGGTACTAGTTGAACTAAATCTAAAGCCTACAGAAATAGCCAGTTGCTTCTCCCTCGATTTTCAATTGAGGATCACAAGGAACGATGACGAAGAGGATTTCTAACTAGAGCAACTGCAAGAAAAGAACAGTTGGTCATGCAATTTTTATTTGCATTGTCTTGTGCCAAGGTAATAGGTACATACTAAAGTGTTGAGAAGCCGCAAACAGTAGAACTCTTAATATTTGAAGTGGCAAATAGCTGTATCACGTGACCCATGATAAGGATAGTCTGTCAATAATATTGTAGAAGATGATGTCAAAACTGTATGCATTATGAAGGTGATAAGAATTTAATAGCAATACACAATGGTCCAAGTACAATACATTATACTTTGTTGAAACTTGCAATGTAGAGAATCATATATTTTGAAATCTTGTATGGGAAATTTCACCTTACCAAGTCCACACAGAAGAAGTTCAATTTTATTGGAACAATGAGACATTAGGATTAGCTTGATTTGGGTGACGACACAGTGATGATCATTCTAGTTCTATGGTGAATGGCAACGCTTAGATATCAATTGGTTGTTTCATGAAATGTATTCATCTATTGATGTTCTTCTCCTACCCAGAGATCAAGCGTACTGGATCGGGATGTTTGATAGAGATCCACCCAATAAAACATTCACCTGGGCCGTCGGCTGTAACCGTACCCTAGTGGATGCACACTGGACTAATTGGGGAGATCGGGAACCAGACCGTCCGAATTTGGAGAATTGCATTTTGCAGGAAGAATATCACTCTGAATGGAAATGGGCCACGAAGAAGTGTCAGAAAACATTCCAATTTATCTGCCAAAGTCATCAGGGAGGTATGTATTTTTATATAGACTTTGTTTGTGTTCTATACTGGCTCTAATTCCGCGTAGCCTGGGGCTTGTGGCCTTATTCGTGGTTTCATATGAGCAATCACACTCAAAGCCTAATGCAGTGTAATCTAGATAACAACTGAGTAGAGCATGTGGCTTAATTACCAGTATACGAGTTGTCAGAGCATTTCCATCATAGCTCTCTAGATTTGTGTCTAATACCGCTTATGCCGGTGCTAGGGGCCCTGTGGTCATATCATCCAAGTTGCCACATGAACAGGTACAATAAAAGCGTACCCGAGATACAACACATATCACGAATCGTTAGATTTAGAATAGGTTTACCAGAAGACAATTCTGTGAAGTCATATGACGCAGTCACTATGTCGGCATCTCTTCCCACTTCCCTTATATGTGTAGTAATTAAAACATATTGATCAATGATACGCATTGGACGATATCAACCTCATGATATCTTGTCGACTATTAAAACTGTTGATCTAATTTCTCTTTTAGAATCTTAGCTTAAGATTGTGGTCGTACCTGCTGATAATGAGGTGCTTGTATTGATTAATGAAATAAGGATATTCGGCTATGGACTAGCCTATATGACTACTGAATGTCAGATCTGGCGTTAGTATCCGTCAGGCCGTCGAGCCGAATATCGGGATGATATAATTAGGCAGTTTACCACATGTTCGTTCATTTCTTAGTGTTTGTTGAAGGTAACTGTACATTCAAGAACTATACAGACAAAGCCTTTCAGCTCCCTGGCAATCACACTCTCCAATGCAATTTGACCGAGTGCCAAGATGTTTGCGGCAATGACGGAGGAGTGGACGAATGTTGGGCTTACATGTATAACACGACGAGTAGAGACTGTACTCTGTTCTTTGCCCCAAACCCAGTGGCTATGATGAACTCCAGCTTGAGGGTTGACTCCAATGGTACAATTGCCGGGGCCCGAATATGCTACGAGGGTAAGTAGCAGTTACGGTTCTTCCAATTCCGTTGTCGAGGCGGACAAATTACAATTGTCTCATTGCAATCTACGCAATATCCTACCAGTTCGGTATATGTTTACATTCAAGTGTAGATCTACCCTCTTAGATCAAACATGAGACATGTAGATATTCTCTTCGAAAGATTGTCAATCACTTTCATTAATCATAATAATTTCTCGTACATGTTAGACGTTTGAACTTGACAGTGCACATTTTATCGAGCGACTACTTTGGAAGATCTTTTTGGTCGGGTGAGGGAGGATTGCATCTTGGGTTATTTGGGAGAAATCGGGCTGTTACATAAGTTTTAATGTGTGTATGTTTTAATGCGTTAGATTACTTAGTGACTTGAGTACTTAGAATTTTGTTTGATCGTCGCTATATAGCTGAAATACTGCTGAACGCGACATCAAACCTTAATTCTCTCTCTCTCTCTCTGACAGTGCACCCTGGATGATCAGTCCCATTGTTGACTTGGATGCAGCTACCATAATCTAGGTTGCTGCTAATAAAGCCTTCTACCATTTTTTTGTGGAATTCTGTCTGAATGTATACAGGATTCTCCGCTTTCCGGCAGTTGTCGTTTGCAGCCCGGTGTTTTACTGACTTCGATCCAAGCACGCTGTAGCTATTATGCTTGGAAAAATGGTTGTCAGATTTCTATAGTATCTGGTTTGTTCCTGATTATAACGACAGTGAAGAATGCTATTGTCTTAAATTCAAAATGTCAGCGTATATCGGTCTTCTGATTTGATATAATGGGCAGTGAGCCTGTCTCCAAATGGAGCCCGACTGGAACCAATCAGAACGCGCGATACAGTTAGATTGTTTGGGAAATACGTCGTCGCATATGTGAATACCTCAAGAGCTGGCGTATTATAAAACATACACTGACCATAATAGCCAACGGTAGTGGCATAGCTTTTTAGGATACTTTGCTCTGCTCGATATATTAGACAAACACTGTTTATATTTTTCTTCTTTTTTTTATTTTATTTTCCAGCCGCCACCAACTCCAGCAATATAAAGGAGACTAAGCACCCCAATCCCTGTCCCGCAAAAGGTTAGTACAAAATATTTATTCGAATCTATATGCTACAAGATGAACTCGGGCAGCTTACATATATCAAATGGTATAATACTATGACTTGCCATGTTTATCCATGTAAGAATGACCGGGTTCCAGTTCAGACGGATTATCTCTACTTTGGGCCTTGATAAATCAGACCTTATTTCAGCCATCGTTAGAACAGAGTTATAACCTAGACATTATGACAACAGACGGGTTGTTGACGATCCCTTTATTAACGTACAGCAGTATACCATTTACTGATTATTATTAACTATTCATCGATTACACCGTGCGCTCATTGTACATCATATTCACCGAGTTGCGACATATCCCTTCTCTTTCTACAACAGACAAAATATATATTTCATTTCCATATGAATGTTTCTAACCTGCCTGCTGGATGGTAACGAGGAAACAATTGGCTTCACCTTACTTCCTGATTAATATGCTTGTTTTGTGAGAATAATGGCCCTTTGATCAATTAAAAAATAATTTTATCAGACTGATAAAACAAAAATTACGTTTCCCTGTTAGAAAATCTCTGTTTGCTGCGAATGTATACCTAAAATACTGTTACTCCAATACAGAAGGAAGGTGACTCCGAAAATATTATTTTGATATAAAGATATATTTATTGATGTCATCGTCAGGAGTGGTAGTTTGCAGTGAACCTGCTGTAAACAGTAGTGTATACTACCAGTCCTGGCGATGACATGAATACAATATATTTCGAAATATTGATCTTCAAAATGCTTTTCGATAATATTTTCGGAATTACCCTCCTCCTTTATTATGCCAAAGTTGATGCCAATTCTGATAAATATTAACAAGCCATCTGTACAATCAAAATTACAGATCCACCCTGTCGACCAATGCCGCCCAAGATGACGAAGGAAGAATCCGATGCGTTCATGAAGCCAATCCTGGACAGCCTGGACGTGAAGCATCTTTATAACAGTCGCAAAAAGCGAAAGTACTACAGCGTACCGGACTTCAGACCCAGCGCCAAGGGGTTAGGCTACGCTGGTATCATGCTCCTCAGTATTGTTGTTGGCATGATTGTATTGATGGACGTCCCGCGATTATACCAGGATGCCAGAATGGCAATTCATCGATTGAGGGATCTGCTACCCCGTAATCGTGTTGGCAACGCACCAGCTTAAGGCTTCACTGAAGATGACGAGTAATCGTTTTTATATTCGCCATTTCGCGGCGGGATGAAGTACAATTTTCATACTGGAATTAAACCAAAATCACTGATTGCTCTCGGTGATTCAATATTGGCTCCCACCTTTTTCTCACATACATTCCGTTACGTGAAGAGCTCAATATCAACGTCGATGTAATGCAAAATAAGAGCAAAAAACTGTTGCTTAGACTTGCCATTGCAAGCTAGTTGATTATTTTAACCATTTTGGTGAGTGGAACTCTGGACCTAGGAATCTTAGTTTTTAGTAGTCCAGTTTAACTACGGTGGATTAAGAGATAGACCATGTATACCCAATGAGAAATTATCCAGAGATGCTTCAGCAACATGTGCTAACTATGCATGACAATTGTCTAGGACGATGTCAGAGTGAGTTATTGGTCGGTATCGGTATAGCTTATTTATTCCGGGAGTTGAATCGGAACATTTCATCCACGATGGACAATCATGCTTTCCAAAGAAAACATGAACACTGTTTACCGGAGATTTCCTAGCATTTAGATCACCAGAGGTCGGTCTTACAAAGCCTGCGTAGATTACACCTGACGTAACTTTCAAGGCTGACGTTTGTTGAAGTTAAATGACACTGTAGTAATCAGGTCGTATAGGCACGCTTGATAAGGCTGGCTTCAGTAAGTGAATTTTGCTACACCGTTTGATATTTCAATGATCTGTGCAGTGTATACCGTCTACTGGGTAGTGTGGAGAGTAAATACAGTGGATACTTGAAGATTTTGTTCTGAAACTTCTTAACAGGTAGATGTACAACGCGACGTATTACTTTTAACGCAGAGCTAGTAAATAGGTGGTCAAGTTAACATGCCTCTGAATGTAGGACATAAGAGGCATGGGGTACGATTTTCCATGTCTCAATGAGGTAGATAAATAACGTCGGAAACAGACCAGAAAATTACATTCACTCGCCCCAATCCCCACTATCGTAACATATGCTTTCAACGGGTTAGAATGCCACCAATATTCTTAGTCACAAACACTTACTTGCACTCCAACTGCGACGGACAACAAAATGAAGAAAAAGCCGAGAAGGCGGCAGCCATGTCATATTTTTCTTCTCTCAAAGGTACTGACAACATACGAGATTTTTTAAAACCGACCCCGTCAAATTTTGCCCGTGGGACCAAGTGGGCTTGAACAGTGTGTGGCACTTTCTCGTGGTTTGTGAGCGTCGAATATTGTACACGTGTTTGCCTGCACGAAATTGTATGTTCAGTCCCACGGGCAAAATTGAACGGGTCGTTTTTAGGAAAGACTCGTATTTTGTCGGCACGTTTGAGGGGAGAGGAATATGACATGGCAGCCGCCTTCTCGGCTCTCTCTTCATTTTGTTGTCTGTCGCAGTTTGAGTGCCACTAAGAATATTGGTGGCATTCTAACCCGTTGAAAGCATATGTTACGATAGTGGGGATTGGGGCGAGTGAATGTAATTTTCTGGTCTGTTTCCGACGTTGTGTATCTACCTCATTGAGACATAGAAAATCGCACCCCATGCCTCTGATGTCCCACATTCAGAGGCATGTTAACTTGACTAGTAAATAGTGTGTTTAACCAAGTGAATGTGCTAGATGAGGAAAAATAGCAAATGTATGATCTAGTACCGGGTATCTAGAAACGGAAT
Organism: Hanleya hanleyi; assembly: GCA_036873755.1. NCBI lineage: Eukaryota > Metazoa > Mollusca > Polyplacophora > Lepidopleurida > Hanleyidae > Hanleya > Hanleya hanleyi. Next base: position 71,054 of record JAVTVY010018962.1, on the reverse strand, counting down.
TGTCTTTTAACGATTTCACGAAACTGCACACACTGTGACAGGATTACAAATATCAAATGACAAAAAAAATAGAGCTTGGTAAAATGGAAGAAATGTTTATGAAATAAATTAAATGTGTGAAATATCTTTATATTGAACCTACCTGGCCAAGTACGGGACTACGATTAGATGAAAATCATTCAATCGTTTTCCTGAAACATATAGTTACACTTATTTACGAGAAGAAAATACAGGAAATAAATCAACAAATGAATTTAAAATTACTGAATTGAGGAAGTGTCGTTAAAAATACCCTGGATATTCTATTGCCATTTTAAGGAGTGTTAATTTCCCTGAACTGGATACAACTGAAGTATTATACTGGCCAGAGAGGATTAGTATAAAATTGAATATTTAATTATGGAAAATATTAATTCAAGCTATTATTGTTTAAATCCTGGAATAAAGATGTAATCATGTAATCAAGTTTTGTTTCTTTTATCCCTCGGCCAAAAGGTATTGTCGTCATGTACGTCTGTCCGCCACATATTTCTCGTTAAGATATCTTTAGAGCGACTTACCCTAAGCACACCAAAATTGCAGTGCACCTCCATATGCTCGTGACCCAGAACCCTATTGAATTTGGAACTTTGGCAGCCATCTTTAATTTATGCGAAACCATTAATCTTGTGTATCTCGGAAACCATTCCGCTGTTCATTGTGAAACTTGGTATAGATCATCGATACATCAAGAAACTTTAAAGGAATTGCCAAACCATTTTCCCTGATTGGGTGAGAGCCTCGGCAACCATCTTTAATTTATGCAGAATCTTTAATGATTTATTTTTGTGATACCATTTAAGTGTTCTCTACGAAACTTGGTATACAGCATCGATGCAGCAAGCGACTTGCAATGAATAACCACATCAGTTCCTCTGAGTGGCTTGAAGGATGGGCGACCATCTTCAATTTATGCAAAATCATTAATGATCTCTATCTCTGATACCGTTCAAGTGCTCGATGTAAATTTTGGTATACATCATCGATGCATCAATAGACTTACGATGAATGACAGAACTGTTTTCTCTGATTGGGTGGAAATCTTGGGGACGATTTTTAATTTATGCAAAATCATTAATGATATATATCTGATACCATTTTAGTGCTTCATATGAAACTATAAATCATCGATACATCAAGAGACTTACAATTATGACAGCCACTTTCTCTGATTAGGTGGAAAACTTGATTGCCATCTTTAATTTATGCAAAATCTATACCTCTGGTATGGTTCGAGCGTTTGATGCAAGACTGTATACATCAATACATATAGAGATTACAAATGAATGACAGAACCGTTTTCTCTGGTTGGATGGAAAGCTTGGTAGCCAATTTTAATTGATGTAAAATCATTGATGATCTATATATCCTTTGATACTCTTCAAGTGTTCAGTATGATGTTTGAAAAACATCATCGATACATTAAGAGACAAGTAATGGCTGCCGGATTCTCTGATTGGACGGAAACCTTTGCTGCTGTTTGATCCCGTTGTTCATTCGGACACATGTCCTCGGCGTTTCATGTAGTGTTGGTAAGATCACATAAGTAATACATTATTTCACCCAACGTTTACATGTCTAATTGTGATCGAGTCGAACATTTCAACTGCATGTAGAAGTGTTTGGTGGCCATCTACTTGTTAGTTTTCTTCGTTTCGGGACTGTTTCGGGTGATCCGTAATAGAACCGCAAGTAAACTTGAGTGAATTGCACCCAAGCTTGAGTGAACTTTTAACAAACTTGGGTGAATTTAACCAAACTTTAGTGACCTTCACTCAACTTGAGCTTGATCAATATCCATCCTTTGTTTAGAGAGTTCCCGATAGAGATTATTCTGAAAAGACAAAGAAAAACAAGTGAAAACAACGATCCCTTGTACGAACATTTATATATCCCTCGTTTGGAGGGGGGAGTAGGTAAATATATTACATTGGATAGCTCAGTTTAACATGGTGCCTGGTTTCCGCTGCTCCCTAGACCCAATATATATCTGCGCACAGCTCTTATTATAACCGTAGACTGTAGGACTCTCTGTTAAATCAATATATTAACAGTGTGCTCTTCCAGCTGTGTCACCTCCAGCGATTGGACATTCGACCCGCGTCATTTTAAATTAAGACGGGCATTGTCATTGGGTCACTATTTATAGGCGCCAAGATCAGGAAACTTTTGACCACGTGACATCGCATCAAGATTATGACATCTTTGGCAACGTGACATCGCACCACTTTGGAAGATCTTTTTAGTCGGGTGAGGGAGGATTGCGTCTTGGCTTATTTGAGAGAAATCGGTTTGTTACATAAGTTTTAATGTGTGTACATGTATGTTTTAATGCATTTGATTACTAAGTTATGGGCTTGAGTACTTAGAATTTCGTTTGATCGTCGCTATATAGTCGAAATATTGCTGGACGCGACATTAAACCTTAATTATCTCTCTCTCTCCAAGATTAGTACATCATTGACCACGTGACATTGCACCAAGATTAGGACACCATTGGCCATGTGACATGGCACCAAGATTAGGACATTATTGACAACGTGATCTCGCACCCAGGTTAGGACACTATTAACCACGTGACATCTCACCAAGATTAGGTCACTATTGACCACGTGACATAGCGCAAAGATTAGGACACCATTAACCACATGGCGTCGCTCGAAGATTAGGACATCATTGACCACGTGACATCGCTCCAAGATTAGGACATCATTGACAACGTGACATCGCGCCAAGATTAGGACATGTGACCATGTAACATCGTACAAGGTTAGGACACCACTGACAACGTGACATCGCGCTAAGATTAGGACACCATTGACAACGTGACATCGCTCCGAGATTAGGACACCATGGACCACGTGACATCGCACCAAGATTGACATCATTGACAACGTGACTTCGCGACGAGATTAGGACACCATGGACCACGTGGCATCGCACCAAGATTGACATCACTGACAACGTGACATCGCGACGAGATTAGGACACGATTGACCACGTGACATCGCACCAAGTTTAGGACACTATTGACAACTTTACATCGCTCCAAGATTAGGACATCATTGACCACTCGACATCGCTCTAAGATTAGGGCACCATTGACTACGTGACATCGCGCCAAGATTAGGACACCATTGACCACGTGACATCGCACCAAGATTAGGACATCATTGACAACGTGACATCGCGCAAAGATTAGGACACGATTAACCACGTGACATCGCACCAAGGTTAGGACACCATTGGCAACGTCACATCGCTCCAAGATTAGGACAGCATGGATTACGTGACATCGCACCAAGATTAGGACAACATTGACCACGTGACATCGCGCCAGGATCAGGATACCACTGACCATGTGACACTGCGCCAAGATCAGCCATCGGACAGTGTATTTACATTAACAATATCGCATGAGAATAGGCCTAACTAAACCTAGGCGTTCAACTGCTCAATTTCCAAGATTTATAGTCCAAGTCTCGCGGGCATCTACACATGAGAGACGTGAAGGCTACAAATGAATAAATCCAGCATTCCCAATGTAAATCAATGGCTTGACGACCCTCGATGTGACGTCACGTCACTTGGGTAATGACGTCGTTTCACTCCTACAAATAAAGATTCAGATATCAGAACTTCCGTAAATGGCGTTTTCATTGACCCCTCATGGACTAAATATCACGAGTATTTACTTATTTTTAAGGTAATTTCTTCGAAAGGGCTTTCGCAGTCTAACGTGTTGTCGTCGACTTTGAGTGATATTAATAAAGCTTCTTCAAAGATATTTTTTCCTTCAATTTACTTAACATTTCTTCTTACATTCACTATCAGCTGATGTAAGCCAACGAACTGTTTCCACTTATCGTACGTATATGTCCACAACATTTTCCATGACAGACTTTGGGAATTTGGGAGGGAGTAGTATAGAAAGTTCCGATCTCTTAGTATTTATGGAGGAGAGGTGTGAAGGGAAATTGGGAGGAAACGGGGAGCATTGGCCTTTGACCCTTGGGCATGGACTCGGGTTGCTATGACAACGTGGATGGGTCGAATCTCCCTCAAATGGGACTAGATGGGCCAATATTAGGTCCTAATGGGCGGGGGAGAGTGTCAACGTGAAACTCTCGTCAATACCGGTCACAACCATACCATGTTTATCTGGCACAGGAGGTAGATTAAAGTATCAAACAGATTGGGCTCTCTGAAGATCCATTGTGATCAGTGTCTGTAGAGCCTAATTTTCAAAATTCGATTTTTTTTGTAGTTTTGGTTAGGGTTAGGGTTTTGTTAGGGTATGTTTGTTTGGGTCATCGTCGCCGTGTGACCAATAAGGTTAGGTGCGACGTTAAACTTCAAATAACCATCCAACCATTACCGGTCACGCGATGGGCGGTAAGGTAACGTGACTGACTGGGTTGATGCAAAACTAGGATTTTGAAAAACGGATTGGACACGCCGTCAAATAGGTCGCGGTAAACCAATAGAGGTCGACAGACGAGGCAGATACATGATGGGTGGGACAAATGGGAAATTATGATTTTTCATGAAAATATAAAAACCGGAAACTTGGACTTTCCACCTAGAAATGGGAACTCCCCGTCAAATCTATCTAAGTGGTCACGGAGGGTGCCATATTAAAGCCCTTGAAGTGTAGAGGACGCTTGAAGTGAAGTGACGTCATTATGCTCAGTGGGTATTTTGGAGGTGCTCAGGAGCGTATTTGAACTATTGAAGAGACAGCTCATCCAAATATGGAGTGCAGGGTCTCGACTTGAGGCCCTCGTTGGGTAGACTAGGCTGGGCGTGGCTTGTACTGAGAATAACATCACAGTGCCCATGCTCAGTCGAAAAGTATTAGCGAAGTCGGGCATTTTGCGGGTACGTAGGGACGAGTTTGGGCGATGTAGGGTTCATCGTATGTCTAAATGGGGCGTGCAGGGTGTCATATTGAAGCCTTCGTTGTGTAGACTAGCAATTGCTGTGTCTTGTTCTGAAAGTCACAGGGTGTGTATCCGCAGTTGGGCAGTAGTAGTGGAAGCGGAGAGTTTTGGGGTGTGCAGGGGCGTGCTTTCGCTACTACTTCCTAACTGAGCATGCACACCCTGATGCCACTTTCTGTACAAGCCACGCCAATCGTGGTCTACATACCGAGGTTTTCAATATGGCACCCTGCACGGCCCATTTAGAGCAATGTTGGCCCCCAGATTGTCCAAACACGTCCGTAAGCACCCCTAAAGTTCCCGCTTTTGCTACTATTCTTCGACTGCGCATATGCACCTGATGTCATTTCCAGTATTTACCACGAGGAACGTAGTCTGCACACCTTGTACGTCATATTTGGATGAGATATCAGTGACCCCTTATGATCAATATCGGTTCACCTGGGCTGATTTGATGGCGGTTTCTCTCATTTTTATGGATAAAACCCGTGTTTCAGGATTTTATATTTTCAGGAAAAATGCTAATTTTCCATTTACTTCTTGTGATCACCCCCGACGAGCGCTTCAAGCGGGCTCCCAACCCGACCCCTGTGGAGCCCTATTGGCCTACCGCGCCCCATTTGACGGCTTTCCTAATCCGTTTTTCTGCATTTCTTCCTCTGAAAATTCTATTAATCGTCCATCGCGTGACTGATCTCGATGAGCACTTCACGTTGACACCCTCCACGATCCGGTAGGGCCCATATTGTGCCATCTAGTTCCATTTTAGGGGGATTTCTCTCATGTTGCTGTTGTAAAGTCCGTGTTTCCGCCTCTTAGGATTCCATCTCGTGACCTCTGCTCTATTTTCCACGTTGCCAAGCAAGCCCCAGGTCCATGGTCAACGGTCAAAGGTCAACCGTCCCCGTTTTCTCCGCATTTCTCTCCACTGCCTCAAATACTAAGCGATTGGTCCTTTCTATACCACTGAGAGGGCTATCGATGCCGAGCGACTATTTGTCACTTCAAACAAAGTCGTCAGAAGGAGTTTTGCTATCCAAACCTCGGTATTTCGACTGTGGACAAAGCTTGAGAGCGATGTGCCGATACGGGATCGCGATGGTACGACAGGAATGGGTTCGCGCGTTGATATCAAACCATCGCTCTTTCGGGTCGCCTCCTCGCGGTTTCTTATCGTACTTTCCAAACGGAGCCCAAGTAGTATATAACGGCAATCTTCTGTCGCATTGAGGAGTTAATATGGCGTATGTGGTGCGTAGTGGCGTTACTTTTCAATTTTGAACTTGGTTGTCTGTAGTTTGGGTTAAGTGTGGTACATGTACATACATGCCACATGATCGAAAGCGACGTCATCAGTAGTGTATAAAGTACATACACCGATACATTTGAGCTACAATATTGAAGCATAATGTACAAAAATTGCAGATTTATATTGGAGATTTAAGGCAGTAATAGTGGGGTGTCATGTTTGAGTTCGAACCTGCGCCATGTATCATCCAGGACAAGCACTGGCGACTGGAACACTCGTCCAAAGCCATGACTTGAAAATCTGACAATTTTGATCAGTCGATGACTGTCGTATTGCTTTGAGGAACAAGTTCCCATGAGGATGTTTCCAGTAAATCGGCTTGGAGATTTAAAATAAGATGATCCTATGAGGTTTAGAGTAAATTCAAGATGGTCGCCAAATGGTTCATTGAATCAGAAAATGGTACTCGATATTATGTCCTACCTGCCATTGAGCAAATGTCCAACCGATCGGCCGACTTTGGAGTTCTAGTCGAAGGTAACGTTTGCTAGCGTTCTCGTTGCAATAGAGTACAATCTTCCTCTTCAATATCACCATATTCGGCATGGCGGTATCAAATATATCATATATAGGGAGAAATTGATTGGTCGATGGTGTCCATGTTGGGTCAGACCTATTTCCCATGAGGTAGTTTAAGAGATCTTGATTCGTCAGTCACGAATGCAAAGTTCCGAGTTCATCGATCTTGGGGTTTCGGATATCTGGGAAGGTTATAGGATCAATTCAAGATGGCCGCTGAAAGTTCAATCAGTGTTACTGGTATCTACATGTCATATTGTGTATCACATATTGTGTATCACTGATCGGTCAAATTCGAAATTTTAGTGGGAAGGATAATCTCCTGGCGGCTCCATGAAGACGGAGTAAATATCAGCTTGGTAAACACATATTCGGAATCGCGGAGTTTATTTCTGCGTCCAAATCCGTAACTTGAAAATCCGACGATCGATTGGTTTATGGCGGTCACATCGTTTAACAGAACAGAGAGGCCCGGATTCTCCGATCAAGTATGCAAAGCTTCAAATTAGTCTGTTCAGTTTTTCGAAAAAGATAACCTTTGATGTTTCTGGAGAAAATTCAAGATGGTTCACAATAGCTCGTTGAATGAAACAAATGGATCTTGGTACATGCCATAGTGTCAATTCCAGATAAATTCTCATGTAGTATATAAAGAATATCTGTGGTCATATTTAGGAGCATCTTCATTTTATCCAGCCAATTTCTACGTTCCCACTTCGAACCTGCCTTGATTTAACTGATCCCTTCAGCGTTCAAAATCCGAGGTGAAAATTTCACCAGAACCAGTCAGAACGTACACATCGATTGCGGGTGAAGTCACATAGAGTGGTATCATCCTCTATTAGCGGTGTCCTTCCTCCTAATATGGTGCCCACTAATTAGGTCAGCCAATCAATAACGCTCTTGTGCCACCCATTTCGAATTTCAAATGTTTTCGAGGTCAGTTACGTCTCGTGTCTATTTATAAGTTATTTGAACATTGAAGGGGTCCAGATATATCAAGGGAAGTTCGAAGCGGGAACGTAGAAATTGGCTTGATAAAACGAAGATGATTTAGGAGCAGATAACTCTTGTTTGGGGGAGCCGCGGGGTGTTATCTCCCCTGATACGGTACGTCTTGTCCGCATCAAAGGTCACGTCCAGGTCAAAGGTTATATCCGGGATAAAGATCAGTTCCGGTGGTGAGGCGGTCACTTCCGTTTCACGCCTCCGCGGACAGAAAGTCCCCTATCAATGTAAATTCACAGTCATGCCAATGTTAAGGTGCTGTGCCATGATATAAGTCTATCATCAGAGCCATCCCAGGTTCCAGCATTTCGTGACCAGTATTTCTCTCTGGTTTCAAAACAAATAAAATGGTGGCTCTCATTTTGGAAATTCCCGTGCGATATCGATTTGACAACTCTGAACTAGAGGCCAGATCTATGACGGATCAGACGCTTGTACTATATACGCCTTTGGTCTAGTCCCAATCGGAGACCCACTCAAGGACATTTGCGGTATGGAGTGCGGCACCTTATTTTTTCCTGTCTCTGCCTGTAAAAGACGATGGTAGGGGTCCCATAGTCATGGGGTGATTTTCGCTGAAAAGTTCTGATTGCGCAAACGTAGTGCATAGGCAGGTCGGCGGTGGACGTCCTGAGTTCGTGGTGCACCACTACATGTTCGAATAGGTCGTGGGAGATGTCATAGTGAAGCCCGCGTGGAGCACAATCCGACTGGATGGTTGGGTCGTTGAAATGATGTCCATCAACGCAAGCGCAGACAGAATTCTGGGTAAAAGGGCATTAATTTAGAAAAAAACGTTTCGGGGTCGAGATGGCCCAATATTGGTCCGAACGGGTTGTGTGAGGTATCTCGTGGGTAGATGGGTGTGGAGCTACGGAAAGGCTCTGTTGCGCAGGCACAGACAGGGGATTATGGGAAACGGACATTCGAATGGACCTCTTTGACTATGGGTTGGTGAGATCCATGTGAAGCGCCCATCGGCGCTGATCAAGTCATGGGTGGGAGCATGTAAGACTAGGTCTTGCCATGAAAATATAAAATCTGGAAACACGGACTTTACCCTTAAAACTATGGAAAACCCCTATCAACCAGTTATAGATGGGCTAATATTGGTCCCAAGCGGACCGTGGCCTGGCTAGAGGTGCAGTTTAGGATAGTGGGTGCATGAACTAATTTTCAAAAGAAGCAGAAAACTTTTTTTCTTGTAGGTCAGATTGTGTAGTCTCTCAATTTCGGGGGAAAAAGCCCCAAAAACAAGGGACGTAATCCAGTTGACTCTTAGTAGTGGGTAAAGGAGAAAATCTAGTATATTTACGCTATGACCTTGTGGAAAGTTACAGTAACGCCTTAACGCCCTTACCTAACGCCTTGACTCATTAGCGCCCTATCTTAACGCCTTAACCCAACGCCTTAACGCCCTATCTTAACGCCTAGATGTCATAACGCCCTATCCTAACGCCTTACCTTAACACATTAACATCATAACATACTTGGTCCAAACGATGAGTGGAAGATATCCTATTGAAGCTCTTACCGAGTAGTCAGTGGTGATGCGCATATTCGCACTGGGGAATAGTAAAGAGAGGGTAGTTTCGGAGTGCGCATGTGCACATTTGCACACTGACTGTGGTGGTTTATTTCGTGGTTGTTTGTGTTTGTATGTTTGTGTGTGTGGTGATGGTGATGGCGATATGTGGCGATGGACTGCATTCGAATGAACCTTTTGGGAAAGAGATGGACCATCCGTGGTCCAAATAGGGCGTGGGGGGTATCATATTGAAGCTTTTATCATGTAGAACCAGACTGGAGATGATTCGCGTACACGCACTGAGAAGTAATAGAGAAAGGGGAGTTTCGTAGAGGCTGACTATGTCTCAGACACGTCAAGGTTATATGCATAGCAATAGATGCAGTGAGAGAAAGGGAATTCCCTGGCAACGCAGCTGCGCCTATTTTAACGCCTTATCGAACGCCCACCAACACCTATCTTAACGCTTCAACGCCATGGTGAATTATATCAGAAGCCCTGGTGGGTCCAGATATCCCATGGCATTGGCACTAATTCGTCGAAATGTAGTGACGCCCGTCATTACCCCCTTAACGCCCCGTCTTAACGCCCGTGCCAACACATTAACGCCCTATGTTAACGCTCAATCGCAACGCCTTAAAGCCCTGTCCTAACGCCTTAACGCATTGTCAACCGTCCAATCACACACGTGCTTTGATTTTTTTTGTTGGACAACGGTTGGATTATGAATGACGGACCAGACGCTTGTAACTTGACCATTGATGAAAGTGACGTCATCACCAGAAGGGACGTCATCACCGGAAGTAGCGTTATCGGGACATTCCACTTGCTTCAAATCATCAAAGAACGCATCCCGGGGTGGCAACTGTGTTTCCTCCAAACAATCGAGCGTCGATATATACGTGTAAGGGAACCTCCCTTTGGTTTGTGCACAGTCATACGCCTTCACCCACTGATCATAGCTATAATTAGGAGCTAAGTAGTTCCGTACATCCAGGAAATGCAGTGATGTGGTAGTGAGGGCCATATGATTATTGATCTTCTTGATGACGGACTTGATGGTATTCGCCTGGGCCAAGTAGGGGTAAAGAAATTCCTTCACCATGTTCAAGTCATATCGCCCCGAGTTGAAACCTAGCACCGGTAACTGGCCTAGATATTGTAGGAAGCGCACTTTCAATTTCTCCGCATACGGTTTCGGTAAAGGCACATCCTGCGACTGCAGGGACTGCGACTCGGGCTCCGACTCGCGCTCCAACTCGGACTCGGACTCTTCATCGTCACTAAACGCTACACCCGGTATAGGAATGCGATCGTCCAGTTGGTCCAGTACGTCCTGGAACTTGGACACCAACAATTCCGTACTGGCCGCACTGATTTCTTCTTAAATATTCCATCATGCGGCTGATCAACTCATGGGAATCCCCGGTAGACACGAAACACACCGGTGCAGTGTCATAGCCAGGTACGTTGCTCGAAATACTGACACTCAGAGGAATATGGCGCTGCGTCCACTGCGTTTTCGCTGAAAACATGTCCATGGGCTCCAACAGGGCCTCAAAATCGTAACACGCCCGGTAGGGAAAATAACGGTCCGCCTCCGGTATGATCAGACCCTCATCGGCCAGTTCCTGGAAAATAGTAGGCGTATTATGATACACACCACCCGGATATACTCGCTTCACAACGTTCGTACAGATTTTCTCGTGGCGATGTAAGTCGGGGGAACGGTGAAACACCCGATGGCATTGGGCACAACTGTAAGACTGAGCGTACTGGCTCATATTGTAGATCAGCGGAAAATGACTGACGCCATTGTCGTCGAACACATTGACTTTCATTGTAGAAGCATACCGTTCTGTTGAACGACGAACCAATTCAGCCACAAATGTATCCTCCTCGCATCGTAATCGGTATACAAAGATATTGAGGTTGAACAGTGTTTCCACATCATCCAAATTCTTGAACGGAACTCCACGGAAGTGCCGCTCATCCAAGTCTTGCTGCTGTAAATACTGTTCCCAATAGTCATTGGCCACTCTCTCACAACGCTTGGGATCACACTCGTCCACATGCACGGCCAAACACCGAAACAGACATTTCCGGTCTTTGTAGGGCCCGTGTCCCCCTGCTGTTAATGCATACAGGCCTTTTCGATGAAGCAGCCAAGGGGGTAGTAGTACAGGAGCACCGATAGGATGATCTCTCATTTTCGTGACGAAAAATGTGACGTTAGTCACCATTTCCACAAGCCATTGGGTATTGGGGCGTTGCAACCGGGCCCATTCCAATGGATCCAACGTAGTCAGTTGGTCGATGAGTGGCTCCAGAGAAATCGCATCCGTCACCGTGAACGGCTGATAAAACACATAGGTATTATTGCTGGGATAATAATACCGCACCTGATCCGTCTCCTTGTGCCGTAAAATGTACCCGAATGTCATATTCAACTTGAACGCTGTCACCTGATCTGTGAAAATGTTCTCGGCATAGGTAGACAGATACGTGAGGTCTTGCAGTCGAAAGTTATACAAGTCCAATAGACGACGGTCACGGTGAAAACAATGGCGTATGGTAGCCCAGTGACGTCGATAAATGTCCCTGACACGCTCGTCTTGGGGTAAAACTTCAACTGGAGGTGCTGCTGGGTCCCAGGGAAAATCTTCTCCACGTCTCATGCTTTCTCTCCACGTCTCATACAAGCTGGTAGGCAGGCAGGGCAGGCAGGCTAGAGGTGAGGCAGGCAGGTCAGGCTGGTCAGGTCAGGTAAGTCAGGCAAGTAGTGCAATGAATACACCCCACCGCTAAAAATCGCCTCCTTTTATACGTTTTTCTACAATCCGCCATTTTGACCACCACCACCACACAGCCGCCATTTTGACCACCACCACCACACAGCCGCCATTTTGACCACCACCACCACACAGCCGCCCTTTTGACCACCACCACCACACAGCCGCCATTTTGACCACCACCACCACACAGCCGCCATTTTGACCACCACCACCACACAGCCGCCATTTTGACCACCACCACCACACAGCCGCCATTTTGACCACCACCACCACACAGCCGCCATTTTGACCACCACCACCACACAGCCGCCCACCACCACCACACAGCCGCCATACTTGACCTCTCTCAAAATACTCGCTTCTGATTGGCTGTCGCTGTGACGTCACAGAGGTCATATGCAAATTTTTGAGGTCAATGAGACTTCAAATGAGTTTTACCTACTACTCACCACGACCACACTCAATCACTCACTCATTAACTCTCTCACTCATCAGCCCACCCACCAACTCACTCATGCGCACCTCCAAAACTGCCCTTCCCTACTACTTCCGGGTGTCCATGCGCCTATCACCACTACACGACAAGAGCTTCAATAGAATACCTCCCTGTCCCCATTTGGACCACGTATGCTAGGGTGTTAAGGCGTTAAGATAGAGGGTTAAGGCATCTAGGCGTTAAGGCCTTAGGATGAGGCGTTAAGATAGGGTGTTAAGGCGTCAAGTCGTTAAGATAAGGCGTTACAGCTTTACTGTAATACTCTTCACAAATGTCATAGGGCAAATATACTAGATTTTCTGCTTTCTCTACACTAAGAGTTAACTGGATAACTTCCCTTGATTCGATCTTTTTTTTCGAAATTGAAGGAATACACAATCTCAACCACAACAAAATTCCCATTTCTACGACTCACCAGGGGTAAATTCCGCTTTCCGCTTCTGCTGTGAATTATTTTGCAGGCGCCTACTATCACACACTGCACCTCTCGGCAGGCCACTGGGAACTGATAATAGCACATGTAGGGCTGGTTGATATGGGTTTTGCATAGTTTTAGAAATAAAGCCTGTGTTCCTGGATTTTATATTTTCAAGACAAATCCTAGTTTTACATGCACCCAACCACGACGTGATCGACCCTAAAAAATCCATTCAAATGTCCTTCTCTCACAATTCCCTGTCTGTCCTTGACCTCGATTGCCCTCTGGACATTCTCGGAGATGACCGGACATTGCCGTAGATTCAGGCGAATCGACAGTAACATTTGGCGTGACTGGGAATTTACATGGATGGGGACTCCCTTCCGTCCGAGGAGATTTGACCCGGAATTGACCGCATCACCACAGGTGACATTTGACCCAAATGTGACCTTTGACCCGGATGTGACCTATGATCGGAACATGACATCACCAAATCAGGGGAGATAACTCCCCGCGGCTCCCCCAAACAAGAGTTATCTGCTTCTAAATACGACCCCAGATATTCATTAGAGACTACTCTCTCGGCCATCGGGAGAGAGAGAGAATTAAGGTTTAATGTCGCGTTCAGCAATATTTCAGCTATATAGCGACGATCAAACAAAATTCCAAGTACTCAAGCCAATAACATATGCACATTAAAACATATGCAACAAACCGATTTCTCTCAAATAACCCAAGATGCAATCCTCCCTAAACCGACTAAAAAGATCTTCTAAAGTAGTAAGAATATGTTTCACCGTGAGATCTTCATGGCATGGAATATACCTTGGGACTGACTCTTTCCATTTTGTAAATGTTCGTGAGTTAATCGTGTATGGCCGATTCTACATCGCCTGATCATGGTTTGATCGAAACGTTTCTGGCTGCTCAGATGAGTATAACTTGCAATTTTTTTGAACTCATGAAGTTTGTTATTATTCACCGCATCCCATCGCCACCGAAAGCGTGTTCGGTTTCACTGATATAGTGTTCCAATGGCGTGGTAAGTAACTCTCGGCTTGGAATTGAAATCAGCATATTCAGCCACGAACGTCAATAAATGGATTGCATGTATCATCGGGGAATATTGTAGCGACGATGACAATTGGAAAGACTTTCAAGCTGAAAAAACCCACAATTTTTTTTACATTGCGGTGTCCGCCACTTTGGTCCAAATCCGTCACATCTAAATGTGCAGAATCCATTATATATAAATGTTACGAACCGGCGGATATATTGTTTTCTCGGGCAGAATGTAAGATGCGCTGATATTAATCATTGACGTATGTAAAGTAAATTATGTCCAAGCAATTCAAGAGTGTCGCCAAATAGATCTTTGGATCAGGAAATGGAACTTGGGATTGAGACTTACGCCATATAGGATATTCCCTACGAAATATCGAAGCGATTAGCTTAGTTCGTAATTTCAGTCAAAAGCGCCATCTATACTGGTGTTTCCATCGTAACAGATATATTTCTTGACTTCGAAACCATCATATTCGGAATCGCAGTGTCCGATAACACATAAAAAGAATAGAAATGACAATTTAGTATGGAGAAAAGCCCCCAACGAAGCAATTTATATATATGGAAATATTTTTCGAACGAAAGAATTATTTAGCCGTGCGCGGGAATGGAATTCACGAATCCTTCAATCCGTGGAGTTGCTCTTACAATCTGAGCCATGCTGGCTCATAAGTTATACCTTCGTATACAGTATATACCTTACATATATAGTAGCATTCCCCGTACAAATCCGTAACTTCTAAACCCGGCGAGATTTATTGGTCAATGGCGTCCATATTGCTTTAAAAAAAATCACGAGGAACTCCGGACAAGATGATAGAACGTTTTTGGGGTAAATTATAACATGGCCACCAAATGGTTACGTAAATCAGAAAATAGAACTTGGTGTTGAGATCTACATGACATCAAATATGATTCTGTGAAATATTAAAGAGACCGGCCGACAGTAGATGTCTGAAAAGCAACCCGCAACTGTGAAAGGCATCGCCATTCTTACTTTATCATTTATTTACACCCTTGTGTACGTATAGAGCTGAAAGTTAACACATGACACTTGTTCGTTTTTTTCTGCATACGATCAAAGGGAATTCGGCGAATAGACTGATGCCTTCAATATTGTTCATCAAACAAACTGGGACAAAAGATGTGACAAAGAAAATATCCTCATGTGTACGGGTATTTAGAAAATATACGTATACTGCTATACCCGACGTTACCTTTAATACGTTTCTATGTAAATTGATTGGAAAGTATTTTAAATATTATCTTTTGCGTTTTCTCGATTCTGTCCGTACGACAAAATATATTTTTTTATATCTTCGAATAATTTGGAATTTCTGCTTAATTTTCCTGGTTTATTATGTAGTCTATATTTTCTAATGACATCTAAGTTTTGCTTCCTGGAACTCAAACAACACGAAACGTGGAAGATGGAGAAAAATAATCCCTTATTAGCCAACGCTACTCGGTAAACAGAAGGTTTAGTTCAGTTTGCATTATACCCATCACTGCATAGACCGACGCTGAACGTTCGCTACTATCAATTATTTACACGGACAGTTTATTTTCCATGTGAAATGAGCAGAGAATTACGCCGACAAATAACACTTTCAAACAGATTAAAAACGCATCGTCTGTGAAATGAACAAGGTTTTGAAAGCTGAGACTAGAACAATTAGATCAAGCTGGGAAAGCACTTGATGTTTAATTTATTGATGTCTGCAGATAATATTTTCATTGGACTCCTCCCAAAATCAATATATCAGTCGTCATTATGAGAGCACCTGCGGATCAGCGAGAAGGAGAGAGCCACCAGTAGTAAATAAAGGTGATCTCTGCTAACTTTTGATGTGGAGAGAATGAGGTGGACGGTGGTGGAAAATGAGGTGGAAATGGGATGGGTTCGGGAAGCGCTCGTGATGTAGGCGACACTCGGGGAGGTTTGAACAGGAAGTGACGTCATTAGTAACGGCCTGAGTAGTAGAGAAAACTCAGATCAGGATGCGTGTGCATGGGCTATATGCATAAGCGCCTACCATCACAGCTATTCACTAGCCCATAGAATGAGCATGTGGTCTCCTGGTAAGACGAAGAGTGGAAAGCTCTCAACAGACCCTCAATGTGCAATGCACAGGTGCTTATCGTGGTGTACGCATATCGGGACGCTAAGCAAGTCCCACGCAGGGGCCACCCGTTCAATTGTGGACTTCAAGAGCTTGAATTCTCCTTTCTTCACGTGTATGATAATCGCGTGAAGATCGTCGAAATCGTTGAGGATGTGTGCGATACTGCTTGTCGTTCGGCTGTGCCGGTGTGATTGGAGAAAATTCAAACGAGACCCGAGTGGCAAACTGGACGGCAATCTCATCCATTTCTGTCACGATGTCTACATCCGCTGCGGTCCCTTCTTTGATCAATTGGTTGGGCTGGATGGATCCACAATGCATTTTACCTTGAATCCCGATCTATGGTCCGCCTTCGAACAGGACGTGTGGGAGGTGGACGTCGTGCTTGTCGAGAATTGGTCACCCTACGAGTTGGCATTCAAAGTAGTCATGCAAGACGCAATGGCAGAGCTCAATGAAGTGATATCTAGAAAGCTCCCGTTATAAATAAAGGCTGTTTAACATAAAACAAACACCAGTCGTCAATCGTCAAATGGACGGACAGCAGGTTCCAACACGGTACCTTCAACCGGGTTTTCGACTGCGCCATTACATCCGGAATTACCAGAACATCAGTGCGGTACCGGGTCAAATCGACCAGGACGATGGGGACCACATCGCCTATTGTGACGGGCACACGTTGTTCTGCTGCGACCTCTTCAAGAAATGCAACTTGTTGCTGGAAATCCACTTCGGGATGCCCCCTCCCATAACTATAAATGTAATTTGCTACTTTGAGCCGACAGATTATCTGCGAACATTTCACCTAACATAGATATGGAACAGATCTCAACCGTGCTGAAGAGTGATCCCTGGACAAAGGCTCTTTCAAGTGATGTTTGCCCGAGACGTGCTTTGTTAGATCCTGTGTACCTTGCAGCGTACGTGCTAAACACAGACCCGATGGATCGACGCGTAGAACAGCGAATGGTGATTTTGACCATTAATCCTGAGCTGACGGCCTTCATGGACGAAAGCTCAAGAACTTGGTTTTGGATCAATTACAAGCGTCTAGTCCGTCATCCATAATTCAGCCGTCGTCCATTAGAGAATATCCGTATCCATAATCCAAAGACCTATTCCATATTCCATATAACAGTATTAGCACCAAATTCAAAAAGACAATCATAGTATACATAAACATAGGCTTGTTTCCTGCAAGAGAGAAGCGGTCAACAGTTTTCAATGATGCCGGCAAGACATCATGATGTTAAAAAATATCAAATCCGTATCGCTGATCAGTATTCTTAATCCATAATATTCGTTGTAAAGTCGTCATCTAACGAATGATGTATCTCAGTCACGCTTTGATTGTGACTGTTCATATGAGTACCATGAGGATCTTGAAGTACATGGGTTCATACGGCCCCAAGCCCCGGGTTAAGCGGAATTAGACACAAGTTACGAAACGTAGCGCCATAGATCTTGCACGCTACGTTCGTATTTTTTTATCAGCATGCGATATGTATCGCCAAATTTGAGAAACTTTGAGTGGCAAGGCCTCAGCAGTAGTGTGTGTGGACTGTACTGCCTGGTTTACCTCTACCAGAGTTGCCGTGGATACCCCATGCCCACGATAATAAAATAGTGTGCATAGTTGCCGTTTGTTTTCTGGAAGCCGCTGAAAAGTGCCGTTTTCTTGCAGGATTATCATTGCCATAGCATCAGGGTCAATATGGCAAAATGTATTGTCCATTCAGTTGTCGTTGGTCCCGTCATGAGCGCTCGTGATCCTCGATTAACCAAACAAACCCCTGCATATCCCTAAAACGCCTACTTTCGCTACCACGACTCGACCGCTCATGCGTTCCATGGCTTCATTTTACGTCCAAACTACCTCCCCCCACCCCATGGTGGTCTGCATATCGAGGTCTTCAATATGACACCCATCATGCTATATTTGGACTCCCTCGATTTCCAGACACACCCCCGCACCCCTGCGTAACCAGAATGCCCGCTTTCTCTATTATGTGCCGAATGTGCAAACGCATCATAACGTCACTTCTGGTCAAAACCAGTCCAGGCGTAGTCTACACCACGACCGCTTCATGGCGAGACCCTGCACACCATATTTGGACCCGACTGATCTCCTCACCCAAACGCTTCGTAAACCAAAATTATCACTTTCTCTCACCCGCCTCAACTGCGTCGTCTACATGACCAGGGCTTCAATTCGATAATATGTTGATAACGTACGACTTATTTTTTACGTTCATTGGTGTATGAACTTAAAACCCGTTGTCCAAACTGTATGATGTATCGTATAGGCACAGCGGCTTTAAGTTCATACCCCCATGAAAGACGTAAAAAACCACAGTCAATCCTTATAATTAAATTAATCAAGTAATACTAATTAAATAAGAGAAGAAATTGAATGTAAGACAAACGAATTATTCTTGTGAAACTTGTTGTTCTTAAAGAATGCCCAAGGTCCACTATATCCAACTGGATCGTCTTCGGGCCATAGGGTGCACTCCAGGGATTCTTCCATTGGGCAAGGATTAGACCATGTGTCCGTTTTTCGGCCACCAGTTGTCGTAAACTCTTCAACCCCAAATCACTTATATGTATATATTTTCTGAAAGAGCATGATTAAGCTATTATTTTAAGACATAGCACTACTATGATATAGCAAAATGAATCTCAGACTTTCCCCTCCAAGCTTGCTTCATTTTTCCTAGAAAACCCCTTAAAATGTCGAAAAATGTTCAAATTCGGCTCAATTTCCAGAAAAATCTGTAAGAGCGATTTCAATTAAACTTCTTACTGACGTTCCCAGGCCCGGTGTCAACTTAAAAAGGCAAAAAAAGTGGGGATCAACCTGCCCGTTTTTTGTCAGATATTCGTCCCGTAAATGAGTCCGGATTTTTAGGCACACCCAAGGGGCATAACTGAGGCAGGACAAAATTTACTCCATGATCCCCATCACATCGCCAGCCATCGATCTGTACGTACTCGTTTGAAGCGTTGATAATGCTGAATAGGATGGTATTATAGATATAAGCTATTAAGAAGACAAGAAGAATTATGATGTAGCAGAACACGGGCAGTCTATCGTATTATGAAATTAGACGGGCCATTACTACGAAACTGTGGAGGGCCACCATAAGTAACTCGATAAAGACAAATTGTCAGGCTACCATGAACACACTCGTGCAATGATCTTGATCAACCAGAGATCTTGATCAACCTGTTACTTTGTCTGGATCAAGGAGGTAGGAAAGTTGGACTTCTAGAGACAACCAAAGCAAATAGATACGATATTAACAAATCTATAAATCTGACTCACCTATACTATTATAGCTACTTTGAGTCGAAGTCCAATGTAATAAAAACAATATATATATATAATTATTCACAAAGCCCTATCTAGGACGCGACAGCTCTGGATGTGGCCACGGTCTTGGCAGGATTTGTTCCTCTGTGGTTAAGTCCGGCTTCTGTCTCTCTTCTCCCGGCCTTCTTCCTCCCCTGGGCTGTATGGACTTCGTCGTGTCTATGTACACGACCTGGCCCCTCCAGCCGCTGGTAATTTTCTATGGATCGGGGCGGCCTGGGTACGACAGTACTCCCACAGTACAAAGGCTTCTACGGCATCGGCCCGTCTCTCCATAAATCACCGCTGGACAAGTCAACTGCACGGCTAATCGTGGCAGCAGGCGGCACTCCTCGTAAGAACAAACCCACAAGCTTGGGCGACCCCGCTCAACAGCGACTCTCCCTACAAACTCGGCTCAAAGGACGAATCCAAGCCCGGATATCTCAGCTTCACAGTCTACACATGATCTGGCGATACTGATATCGATAGCACACGGTGGATGGGCATGCACATGGTCAAGTAATCCCTCTTTCCCTCTACTCTTAGAATGTTAATAATTGGATGGCAGTGAATTATATGAATCGATCAATGCCACATACAAGTTTGTGAGAGACTGTATGCCTATAGATGTATGAATGGACCCTAGCCCGAGCCGGTGGTCACCTAGTGTAGGTAGTATGACAAACCCTGTCTGGGGCCGGAGATTTGTGTGCATCAGCGCGAAATAAGAGCTGCTCCTGACCTGGGGTTCGGTGAGCTGGATGTATAGGTAAACGTGTGAATGGATAGATCCTGACCGAAAGGCCGGTGATCAGCCAGTGTCGGTAATTTGTTTCGGAACCTGTGACTTGTGGGTGCTTGGATGCAACTCCCGGCCTGGGAGGCCCGAGTTGTTTATATTAGTATATCTATGGACGGGCGAATGTTTATGTGGGGTTTGGGATTAATTCATACAACCACAAGCCTCTTTACAGGAAAATAATATCGGCCAGCTATAAACTAAAATAAACTCGATTTTTTCAAACTAAAGCCAGTCCGTTGATAACCCGAGAACGATTATCGCCCAGGCCTATTCAGTTGCAATTCGAGTTACAATAATTTAAAAGGCTATGTGAGGAACCAGAGCTTCAACAATCCCCGATTCGGTCGACTCTCTGGCTGGACTCGAATAATTTCCGGCCGACGAAGTCTTCTCACTTCTGACACCCTCAAGCCGGCCCCGAGAAAATTTTCGACCAACAGAATCTACCAGTCGACTCTCTGGCTGGACTCATAGCTTCATCGTATTGCGCCATAGCTCCACCGCATTGATCAATCGCATTGCATCATCGCTCCATCGCATTGCACCATTGTGGATCGGATTGTACCATTGTGCATCGCATTGCACCATTCCTCTATTGCATGGCACCATCGAGTTATATTAGTGAAGATTAGTAAGGCTCATCGTATTGCACCATCGCTCCATCGCATTACATCAGTGAATATCCGAAACGCTATAGAGCGATGACCCCTCTCGCGATGAAACATGTTATGGTATGTTATACTTTATCATTAAGCAGGGGATGAATGAGTGTCGCAATGGATATAACCTTCTTCCAATCTTGCAAAGGAAGGTAACACTGCTTAGAGTTTGGGAACGTATATAAACCATCGAATAGCATGGATAAATTAATCCATCGAATAGCTGTGGATAATCGCTATATAAATGACGCAGTGAAGGATATATATCCACCTTCACTGGATTTGAAGGAAACTACAGATAGCCCTACAGGCACATCTTATTTAGATATCTATCTCTATAAAAATGAAGCGGGCATTCTCTCTCGTCGACTTTATGACAAAAGAGATGATTACAATTTCGATATCGTAAACTATCCCTTTCTGGACAGTAATATTCCAGTGGGACCTGCATATGGCGTATACATATCTCGCTTAGTAGCATTTGCTAGATCCTGTGTTAAATGTGATGATTTTAATCAACGTCACAAAACATTGTTGCAGACACTTATAAAACAGGGCTATTCCACCAAGCGCCTCCACTCAAAATTTCTCAAATTTGGCTATACATATCGCATGCTGATAGCAAAATACGAACGTAGCGTGCAAGATCTATGGCGCTACGTTTCGTAACTTGTGTCTAATTCCGCTTAACCCAGGGCTAGGGGCCGTATGAACCCATGTACTTAAAGATCCTCATGGTACTCATATGAACAGTCACAATCAAAGCGTGACTGAGATACATCTTTTTTTTTTAGATGACGACTCTATAACGAATATTATGGATTAAGAATATTGTTCAGCGATACGGATTTGATATTTTTGGAACATCATGATGTCTTGCCGGCATCATTGAAAACTGTTGACCGCTTCTCTCTTGCAGGAAATAAGCCTATGTTTATGTATACTATGATTGTCTTTTTGAATTTGGTGCTAATACTGTTATGGAAAATTGAATAGGTCTTTGGATTATGGACGCGGATATTCTCTAATGGACGACGGCTGGATTATGAATGACGGACTAGACGCTTGTAATTTGTGTATGTACCAATGGTCCTTGTCCGAATTAAGGCGATAACTATGGACTAACACTGATCAGCGGTCAGTGCAGAGCTGCCTAGCTTCCCGATGAAAACCTTAGTTCATGATGCTTCATTTCATCCTGTGCTTGAACATTGGGGGATAATTTTGAACCAGTTCTAAGCGGAATACTTGTAACCTAAATTTGCCCAAAATAATCATTGCGGTCAGCATAATGATTCTTCCTTTAAAAGGTAGAATATGTTGCACATGTACTATATTTAAGTCAGTTATCAACAGTTACAACTATTCCCCCATATTGAATCATAGGGGAAAATGAAAATTTAGCAGTCAAAGTTTGCTACAAGGCCAAAGTCAGTCGATTGTCACCAAGTTAATGTGGGTGTGGAGTATTCCAATTTCATAGCGACGGGACCTTTTAGTACATGCACACACAAAATTAGCTTGACTTTTAGAAATTCTTCTTCATTCTTGATTCCGGAATAAAGACCTAGAGTTAAGCTGTTAGTTGTCATGGCTCCTCTGATCGATAAATCGCTCCAATGTTTACTTCTATCAATGTCCGTTACGGTAGATAATTGAATATGTAGATTATATCGAAATAAATGAAATATTCATAATCATAAGGGTGTTTTTATCATGTGAGAAAAAATGAATTTGCCACAAAAGCAGAATGGTATGTATTCAAAAATCGATGGTTGTCATGTCACCCAATATTTTTGGTCGATATTTCTTCTCTTGTCGATTACATTGTTTACACTGAATATTTTACCAGTGGCACAACAAACTTTAAGAGAGTAAAGGACGTTCATTTCTAAAATATGGTGATTTGTCGAATTTTCAAAACCAACTGAATCTCCTAGCAAAAGGTACCCAGATATCTCAAAATGAGATAAAAATCCACAAAAAAACACAACAGAACCATTTATGCGTTTTACTGGTGGATCGATAATGTAATAGGACTGACCAAAATGTTGGCATTTTAGATTCAATGGTTGAAAGTTGCAAAGTGCTCCCGAGATTGAAAATTATGCCTCTGGAATCCCCAAACATTCACTCTTGGTCACTTTCAACGAAAAAGAAACTTGTAAATGGCTAATTGATGAATCCCCAATATTATTTCGTACCCTCACTGCGATTGCCCGCTCCCCACCCCTCTTGAAAATAGCACCAGAAAGGCTCAGTTTGTCTGTAATTTTTGGCTGCCATATTGTTTTAGCGAGTATGATTACCCCCGATTTTTTTTCATCTCTTAACCTGATGAAAAAATTCTGAAATTCAAAAAAACATTCAACCTCTAGAAATGCACGTCCTCTACAGCCATAAATGTTTCACAATGGAACCTCGTTAACTATTTTTTTTTTAATTGACATTTTTTATTCATTTTTCTTTTTTCTAATCCACACATCATTCAGAAGCACAAAAACAGTTATATGTGCATAACATACTACATATATGTACAGATACAGTATCTCTCAACATTTTCTAGCTATATCCCGACACATGTAAAGCCACAGAGAACCATATGTTATAACTTATATAATACAGACTATAGTTCGGCGATTGAAAAGAGAATATTTCTCGACATAAAAACTTGTGGACCTATTATTGAAAACAGTTGATATTTGAACATAATAACAAAAGCAAGAGGCGATATAATATTATACATACTGACATGAGTATTGTTACATGAACTCCCCAATAAAAATTTCCATGACCTGAAGTGCATATCTCTACCTTCAGAAAAAACCCACTATCCAGACCATATAACTATACACCTCTATCATCCTCAATTTCAAATTTCCGATGCATCTATAGTTAAACACTTTACACTAAATTCACTCCTGGATAGGGGAACATATTCTTCAATCACGTGCAAAACCGACAATGGAGCCAACCTGAAAGCCATTTCAAAAATTCATGCCAATCTAAACAGTACCATGTCTTCTGACTTGGTCATTAAATACGTTGATATCCTACACACCCTTATTTACGAAACAACATATGGAAAGAGGACCAATATTTATTGAACTTGTCTGGTTCCCCTTTTAAATTATGTATGTATCTGTCAGTTTCATACATATCTTGCAAATCCTGCTGTATGTATTGTATAGATGGAACTTGCCCTTTTATCTTCGATTTATATATATGTTATACTTCACTATAGTCAAGAGAAAGTTAACTACCGCATTTCTTTTCCCATGTACTCCTAAGCAAATTGTTTTACAACAGAGATCAATTTTGAAGGTAGTTTTCATTTCAACCCAGTCATACATTTCTTTCCACAACAAATTCACCAATTCACATTCCCAGAATAAATGTTCTATACTCTCAGTATATTTGTTGCAAAATGTACATTTATCAGTAACTTCCGGATCTACCTTATTTGCAAATCTATTTGTTGTCAGAATCCTGTTAATCAACTTGTATTGGAACCATATAATTTTTGAATTTGTCGTGGACTTCATTGCCGCTATATTAAACAGTTGCCATTCTCGTTCCATGTATGTTTCACCAGTAATCATCTCCCACTTTTGGTTAGCTTTTGATTTTTTGAAATTAGATCCCAGAAGTATTCTATAAAACGTTCTACAGCCTTTTGTGCACCCAACGAGAGGGAGTATATTTGGTGGTATAAATGGGCATTCTATTCTTTTGTTAAAGTTCAATATGTTGAGGTTTTTTGCGGCTTCTTTTACTGCACAAAGAACACATTGAAATTCTAAAAAGTTTGTCTTACATTTAAATTTCTGTTTGAATTCCGGGTATCGCAAAAATGTTAACTATTAATATACGATGAATATAATTGCCCGGATACATAGATCATATTCTCTGAATTCACTAAAGGGCGCGTTATATTGGTTATACATCTAAAATACGTATTCTGTTTCAAGATGGATCTTTGTGAGTTTGTGCGTTAATACTTAATGTAATTTGTGAAGTGGAGTTGTATAATCCATAATCTACGGACGTTTGGTACAGAACGGCGTAGGGCAATGTCACTGTTTAAAATGTTTACTATATATGAAGTTATGATGCACTGGAGAATGGGTCATACCCGATGAACTCACGAGCTTTTACTAAAAAAGGAACCAGCCTCAATATAGTCCGGCAGCCAGAGGGGTGAACCTTACGCTAGAGGCCCCAGAATAGGTTTTAATTGTTCTGACATCTATAGACCATGCAGATTACGAAACCGAAGGGTGCCCAGCTGGCTCGCTTGAGAATTTTGATAAAACACCTTGATTCCATGGCTACCACAGGAAAAAATAACCCAATAATTTGATCAATATATTGCTTATCCTTTAGTCTAGAGATTAAACCTGCCACACTGAATCTATGAGCCAAGCTCTACCCGATAATACAAAACTATCCAACATGACCGTCTGGTGACGTCACAGTGACGTCCTTTTCCAAAGAAATGTATTTTTTGACGATTTTTTTGTTATTTTTCTATTTTTTATTTATGCAAATTTCTCATTAACTGATGAATAAATTATAAAAATAATTATATGATATTAAATGAAATACCTTTGGCCACTTTTATAAATCTAGAAGAAAAATGGCCAAGATATCATATTTGTTGCGCCCATACGGCCGCCATCTTGAATGTACACATAAAGCTTTGACCTGAAACTTTTGCCTATAGACTCATATTGACCACAACGTGATGAGCTATAAATCTCAACGAAAGCTCTCAATGGTTCGTAGTTCCAGAACCACAGGAGAAAGGTTGTTAAAGGTGGGAGGGGATGATTTCTCCGTTCCAGATATTCCGGAATCTCCGATACATATGGTATTTTTGGTCCCGTTTAAGGGCCATTTAGACCCCTCGAACAATCTGACTAAATTTATTCCTGGAACTACAAGTTGACAATTTTTTCCCACCTCTTGCATATTGCTCCAATAAAAATACGTCCTTTTACACTTAAACTTAACAAAATCACCATATGTTTAAGGAAATATCATTTCAGTGAAGATGTGACCTTGACACCTATGTATGTAAGGGTAATTTTATCTACATGAACTCTAATTCAATACTAGACAGAAAATTGACCACACTTTGCGTTGAGCAAACATAGGACTTTTTATTAATACTTTTATTAATTTCAGGATCTATTCTTTTATGAAATACCCAAATACGAGTTGAATTCGCTTTATACCAACTGTGATTTTGCTGATTTCTTACTTTTCCGTTATTTCATCTGTTTCATTTTATCCCTTTTTCTTGTAAATAGTCATTATAAAGATATGTTTTGACCCGTGGCGTTTGAAAACAAAGCATAATCGAATCACTGACATTTCAACACTGACACTGAACAACAACAACTATACATGTACGTGAATGTTGAACTAAGCTATTGAGTGAGTAGAATTTTAACGTAGCTTTCAACATTTGCCAGTCTTCGCGACACATCATCCCCACACCGGATCAACCCGTCCTTGATCTATTCTTTTTCTGCTGAGCACCAAGCGAGGAAGACGCAATTTCCATTGTTCAAGTCTTTGATATGACTAAAGCGTGGAATTAAACCTTGGACCTGTCGCTTGCCAGGCGAGCGCTCTACCACAAGATCACCACTGTTGTTCCGACATTATCTAAAAATATGTTTGGCTAGTCGTTATCCCAATGTTATATAACAAAATTTTATAGTGAAAATATATTCCTGAAAATGCCAAAAGTGGCACAGACGTTAGAGATGAAATAATTCCTGAACAGGTCTTCTGGGTATTCAATTCTTTTTCCTACGAAGTAGGCTCTCATTTGCAAATTGTCCGGTAATGAGCGCGTGAGTCCATCCGGATCCTTTTGTTGGCAAAATAAGGAGAACCGTTGACATTAGAACGTTGATTTTTGGCATGAAGGTGCATGTTACCAGCAAGTTATGAGCTGACCTACTTTTGAGAAAAATCCTGGAGACTATTGATGAAAATCACTGGTGATTCTTACTTGGGATGTGCCCATCCTAATATACGCAGGATTGCAACTTGGGGGGGGGGGGGGGGGGGATTTCCAAGAGTTCAGTTCGCGTCGGAGTCCTGATGCCTACCCTACTATTTAGGCCCTGTGACGTTAGTCACACTGTCATGTTAACACGGTGTAAGAATATATAATTCTTAGCAGAGCGCCATGTAACAAGACCGACGAAGTAGGGTTTAATATGATTTAAGTGTGTACTCGAGAGATGACTTGGGGGGCCCTATGTTCTACCGTGAGAGAATTTATATAGCAGCCTCTAATTAACAGTGGGTACTATTAACTTTCCCAGATGTCACCGTTGGTGAGTCATTAGCGTAATAACTATTATCGCCCTCAGTTCCTATTACCCTGGACACGTATCAGCCCAGCAGTACAGCACGAGGTCACCCATCCAAGTCTTGACCGGGCTCAAAGTCGCTTAACTTGAGTGATTTTATGAGAACCGGTGTGTCCAACGTGATATGCCGTATCTGGGAACCTTCAAAAGTCACAGTGAAACATACAGCCAAGGTTTCCAGATGGGCATGACAGTCCACTCGCTGAGCCATCAATAAATAATAATAAAAATAATTATAAATCAACTTTTCATCATAATTCTGTCAGCTCAGAGCTTGCTGGTAACAATGCCCTAATGCACGTTCATGCCAAGTATCAAGGTTCTGATGTCAACGGTTCTCCTTATTTTGCCGACGAAATGATTGTGATGGACTGACTGACTCACTCACTCATTAACGGACAATTTGCAAATGGTAGCCTACTTCGTAGGAAAAAACGGGGTTGCTATCTAGTGAGTGGTTCCCATGGAAAGCCACGCTCTCTGAGCGTTTGCTGAAATATGTAGGGTAGTTAATTATAACATGACATTAATAATTGATGGTTTGGGATATTGTTATGATTTTACCTGTAAATAATTCTCTCTCGAGTAAGGCGTATGATATATCTAGTATGTTTTAACTCTTTATCCTTGTTCCTACAAAGTAGGCTACCATTTGCAAAGTAGGCTACCATTTGTCCGGGAGTCCATCCGAATCCTTTCGTCGGCAAAATAAGGAGAACCGTTGACATTACAACTTTGATGTTTGGCATGAAGGTGCATTAGGGGACTGTTACCGGCAAATTCTGTGCTGACCTACTTTTGATGCAAATTTCTGGTGATTTTTTATGAAAATCCTCGGTGATTCTGACTTGGGCTGTCCTCATCTTAATATAGGCAGGATTTCACTTGAGCGGTTGGGGGCGGGTCCAGTAAAGCGTGTGATATATGAAGTATAAACTCTTTATCCTTGTATGAAAATGGAGGACAAATTTGGGTTCTTAATTGTCAACACCGTCCTTTCTTACGTCTGTCGCCCACAATAACACACATGGCATTGTGACTAACGTCGCAGGACCTACGAAGTAGTGTAGGCATTAGGACTCTGACGCGCACTGAACTCTTGGAAATCCCCCTACCCCAAGTTGAAATCCTGCCTATATTAAGATGGGCACAGCCCAAGTAAGAATCACCAGTGATTTTCATCAAAAATCACCAGAAATTTTCATCAAAAGTATGTCAGCCCAGAACTTGCTGGTAACAGTCCCCTAATGCACGTTCATGCCAAAAATCAAGGTTCTAATATCAACGGTTCTCCTTATTTTGCAGACGAAAGGATTCGGATGTACTGACTGACTGACTGACTCATTACCGGAAAATTTGCAAATGAAAGCCTACTTCGTAGGAAAATTTTGCTGTGATTGCCTTATCAACAAGCAGCTCGAGTGATCCGCATGCATAATAACTGAACCAAAATACCGATTCCGATATCCATAAAGTGACTAGGAGCCTTTTCCAGCGGGGGAAATCAGTCGTCCCTGTGCCTTGAGTGATTCTTTTCCGGTCATAGAAACATTGAGATCTAACAGTTTGGCGACTACATTTAGACAGTTATCGATCTAGATTATTGGCTTTTTGGCATTGAATTGTCCAGTAAATATTTACTTCAAAAACATATATATTTTCTAATATAGTCCTCAGGTTATTTGTAGAAAACTGCATTACTGAAAGAATGAAAAATCAGTCCCAATCATCTGTTGATATTTACTCAATATTACGTCATCTTAACGTCATCATAGCGGCGATCTTTTGGTTCTGTTTACTTCTACGGGTAGCGTTTGACTCCACAAATATAAAAGTTGAGATGGGGCGTGAGATTTTGCTCCCTCGCCCCACTTTAAATGCACTTCTCCCTTGTGCTCCAAAATGAAGAAATATTGAGAGTTTGCAGTTCAGACGTTATAGCGTATCACGTGGGAGTAAAGTTCAGCCTACTCGCAAAACCCTCTGAACAAAGCTTCGTGAGTATCTTACCTTGGCGGTCTTATGGGCACAACCAAAATGGTATCTTGGTCATCTTTCTTTTAGACTTTTTATTTTTGTGGCCAAAAGTAGATTATTTCATACCACTTCTTTAACTTATTCCTCGCTTAATGCGATAAAAACTACATAACCGAAAAATCAGCTGAAAAATTCGACCAAAAATGAATTTTCATGGAAAAATGACGTCAGCAAAGCCGCCATCTTGGATATTTTAGCATTTTCGGGTTGAGCGTGACTCGGAAATATATGGTGGCAAGTTTAATCTCCCTAGACTCAAGGATAAGGAAATATTCAGATATTGATCACATTATTCACATTCCTATAATATGAGATATTCGGTCATGTGGTTGCTATGAAAACCAAGGTGTTTTTTTCAAAATGATCAAGAGTGCCAGTTGGGTACCCTTCGGTTTGGTTATCTGCATATTCCATAGATGTCAAAGCCATTAAAACTCATTGTGGGACCTCTAGTGCAAGGTTCGACCAAAAAAAAACTATTTGGCTGCCGGACTACAAGGTGTATTTCATGCCATGAAGATCTCACAGCGAAACATATTCTGATCTACTGTATAGATTTTAAGATTGTGAGAGATTCTTTTTATCAAGCAGCTACTTTCGAAGATCTTTTACGTCGGGTAAAATGAGACTGTATTTTAGGTTATTTGAGAGAAATCGGGTTGTTGTATAAGTTTTAATGCATGTACATGGTTTTTGGTGTGTTGTGTTGATTACTTCTGGATTGCTCTGTTGTTGACTTGTTTTTGTTGGAATGCTTTGATAGAATTTTGTTTGATCGTCGCTATATAGCTGAAATATTGCTGAAGGCGACGTTAAACCTCAATTCTACCACACCCCATGTGTTTTACCGTCATTCCATCAGATGCTACACCGTACAACCGATTCGGTGTGGATTATATGACGTCATAATTTTCTTCGCGTGCCCAGTTTAACTTGCCGAGATGGGTAATATTGGATTGAAATGGATAAAAAAATATCGTCTGCCTGTATCTTCTTGTACATCCTGTTGCCGTATATTGTGGAGTCAATTAGAGGAGGGAGAGAGAGAATTAAGGTTTAATATCGCGTTCAGCAATATTTCAGCTATATAGCGACGATCAAACAAAATTCTAATTAATATAACTTAGTAATCCAACACGTTAAACACACACACACATTAAAACTTATGCAACAAACCGATTTCTCTCAAACAACTCAAGATCCAGTCCTCCCTCACCCGACTAAAAAAAATCTTCCAAAGTAGTCGCTCAATGGAAAGCATTTCTTACAATCTTAAAATCTATGCAGTCGATCAGAATATGTTTCACCGTCCGATTTTCGTGGCATGCAATACACCTTGGGACTGGCTCTTCTTTAGCCAGTCTCAAATATTCGTGAGTTAATCGTGTGTGGCCGATTCTACATCGCCTGTTCATGGCTTCATCGAAACGTTTCTGGTGGTACAGATGAGTATAGCCTAGGCCTTTTTTTAACTCATGAAGGTTGTTATTATTCGCAGCATTCCATTAAGACTGAAACAGCCGTCTCACATAAGCACAGATGGGGGTCTGGAATCGTTATATGGGATCCCAACAGGACCAACCTAATCATCTAGGGCTGCCTTAGCCATTCTATCAGCCTCAGTATCACCTTTTGATGCCAACGTGACTAGGCAACCAACAAAACACAATATCAATCTGTTGATCAAATCTACAGTCATATAATTGTAGAATATTCAAGATAGTGGGGTGAGTCGAAGTTCCACTTTTAATCGTTTGAAGACATGACAGTAAATCTGAAAATATGACATATTTTTTCCTTCTAGTCGATCCGATACCGTCCAACGCTAACAATATAGCTTTTGCAGTGAATATCGAAATTTTACCTGGTGGTCCACAGGGTTTCGTTTTGGAACTAAAGATAATAGCATATGCTACTCTCTCACCATCTTTAGGACCATCTGTATAAATAGCCTGATGTGATCTGTATTTTTGTCTCAGCAGACCAAATTCTTGTGTATACAAGAGCTGGTTCGTATTTGCCTTTTTATATTTCGTTAGTGTAATATCCACTTCTGGCTGATCCATCTGCTCAAGAGTTTATTAGGTAAAATTTGACGAAGCTTAATAATCGCTGTTACAATGTGTTGTTTCATGCGAATTCCAAGAGGCGGAATAATAGAGGGTTTTTTTTAATGGAGATCCGCGAACTGAGGTTTGAAAACACAGTTATATGCATGATTAGAGTGGTTTGATCGAAATGTTGTGATGTATTGCAGTGATAGTGTAATTCTTCGAAGTTCTAAAGGAAATTAATCTGCTTCGACATATAAGCTTTCTTAGGGGACGTTCTGAACGCTCCAATGCAAAGTCTTAGTCCTTGGTGGAGAATAGGATCTAGCTTTGCCAAGTTTGACTTGCTTCCACCGTTGTAAACTATAGAGCCATAATCAAGTTTGGAACGAACAAGTGGTCGATATAAATGGAGAAGTGTTTGCTGATCTTCCCCCCACTTATAGTTGGCAACTACCTTCAACAAATCAAGAGCTTTCGTGCACTTAGCTTTCAAGCAATTTATATGCGATTTGGATGTTAATCGGTGATCAAACAATATTCCTACGAATTTGACCTCTTTTACCACTTGTATCTCAGATCCATTTAACGTAAGTACTGGATCTTTGTGCTGAACTTTTTTTCTGCAAAAGTGTATACAATTTGTTTTAACTGTGGAGAATTTGAAGTCATTTTCTAGACACCATTTCTGAATTCTATTCAGACAAAGTTGTAATGTTCTCTCAATATTGAGTATACTTTTTCCACTGCACGAAATGTTGAAATCGTCTACAAAGAGTGAACCATCCATTGATTTATGCAAAACTGCCGCCAAGCTGTTGATCTTGATACTAAACAGGGTAGTAGACAAACTACTGCCCCGTAGGACACCCTGATCTTGGTCGAAATGATCATTGTTGTACCTAACCGAACTTGGAATTGTCTATCATTCAAGAAGTTGGATAAGAAAATGGGTAAACGGCATTTTAATCCCATAGTATGAAGGTCCTTTAGAATCCCGTATTTCCATGTAGTATCGTATGCTTTTTGTAAATAAAAAAAAATGGAACCTACATGTTCATTCTTGGCGAAAGCATTCTTGACATAGAAATCTAATCTGACTAAATGATCAATGGTACTTCTATTTTTACCGAAACCAGCTTGAATATCAGTAAGTTTCTTTTCAGTTTCTAGGTACCAATCAAGGCGATCATTTTTCATGCGTTCCATTGTTCTACAAACACAGCTAGTCCGTGAAATTGGACGATAATTATCAGGGTCTGTATGGTTACGACCAGGCTTTGGTACTGCTATAACAATGGCATTATGCCATGACGGTGGAAAGTCTTCTCTTATCCAAAGTCTGTTGAATATGCGTAATAGGATTTCCAGAGAAGATTCAAAAGTCGATAATGAATATTATCAGGGCCTGCAGCAGAATCGTAGATTTCGTGAGAGAAGCATGAAGTTCCTCATTTGTAAACATGGCGTTATATCATCCACACTTACCGAAGGGGAATTTAATTTCATTTTTCTTATCTCTTTTCTGAAAACTTTGAAATTTTTAGCAATTGTTTCGCATAGCTTACTTGCAACCTCTACACACAGTTAACACCTGATTTCCATCGTTGAGATGATGAACACTAGACTTGAAGCTTTTACCTTTTATTCTTTGGATCATATTTCAAACTTTTGTTATTGGAGTATCTGTATTGATCTTAGAAACATAATCTTTCCAAGAATCACGTTTGTTCTGTTTCATGGTTCTACGATCTAGTTACTCTTTCAAATTTTCAGAATTTGGATCTCGGCGGAAACACCGTTCAGCTTTCTTCCTACGTTTCCTTGATTCTTTGCAGTCATCATTAAACCATGGTTCTTTTAATATGTGCAACTCCTGAAGATGTGGGTATGGTTTGATTAGCAATTTCAGTCAGTATATCTGAGAATAACTGTATAGGATGAACATCAGCAAAAGTAACTGCTTGTAGTTCTTGTGAACAAAGCTTTTCAAATTCTGATCAATTTGATTTCTTAAAATTATACCTTGTTAAAGGGGGGTCATCAGCTGAATGAACAGCTTTTAAGGTTACTGTTGCCGGTCAAGGCTTCAAAATGTCAAAAAACTGTTTTCGTCTGATATTAAAGTACACATTCAAATCTATAAGTTGGAAGAAGAAAAATCATCAAAATTTGTGTGTTTTATAGCGAAAATTTGACTTTTAAAATCAGGTCATTCACTGTGTATTAGCAAAGGCTTAATCAGGGCAGCTCCACGCAGCGAATTAGTAGCATGGGATTAATTACTCGCGCTCGACCCGAAGCTTGTGTATTGGGTATTCGGCGCTGGCAAACCGTTGAACAGATCGGCTCAAATAGCACAACATTCGCCGAATGACAATATATATAAAACTGAGAATATTTATCTCTCAAGCTCGCGAATTTTGATACAATGTATTTGATCAAATGTGTAAATGATCTTTCAACACGCATTTACAATACTACCCTGATAGACAATATATATAATCTACTTTTTCCGTCGAATAATAAAAAAAATAATACTTTCCGGTATCGGGTACATGATACAGTATGAATACGTTGACCAGTTCAGTTTTACCGAAAACATATCTACAACTAAACAACTTTGGGAGGCAAGAAGTACAAGCTAAGTACCGGTCGATTATATTCACGGGAAGGTACGTCGTATTTGACTGAGATGAATAAGGATCAATCGTGGATTTCGGATACGGTTCCTGGTATTTCTAAAGGGACAGTTAGACATTACATATCAGCTGGGTCATCTTCGTATTCAGGAAGTGACGACAGCAGTGACAGTGAACTGGAAGAAGAGATGACTCAAGCCGCATTATCCGGTGCATCTGCGCGAAAATTCTTCCACTTCTCACGCTAGTATCCGTCTTTCAGTCATTGCCTGTGGACTAGAGATACTACCGGTACGCAGTGTCTTTTCTTTTCGAGCTATCGGCATTATTACCCAATATACATATTGCTATAATAGCCCCACTTATAAAGCCACCTTTACTCAAGTGTTTGCTTCTATTCAAGCGGTCACAGCAGTGTCTCGGCGAGAATCCTATTCAGGTGCGAAAAGAGTATTAATGTGGTCATAATTGACCGAACGCACTGGTGTTTGGTTTTTGCCCGTTTTCTCTGTTTAGTTTTTCACCACTATGTCCATTTTCTCTTTCTAATTTCTCTCTTATTATTGGACATAGAAACATAAAATTTGGGAACAATATTCCACATATGCAGACCTTCAAAACAGTGCCACATTTTTTTGAAATTCAGATCTGTTGATCTGTTGATGATTTAGTCGGGAGAAGTCGCGTTTTTCCTATTTTTTTCAATTCTTCAACTTTGCACGCTGATAAAATAACTCATAGGGCATAACTAAAAAACCGTGGCACCGTTTTTTGTTCAAATAGTAAATTTTATTATTAAAAAAAGTTTGTCTGATGAAAACTGTAAGAGTTATCAACGAATCTTTTCGAAGAACATAATATCCGAAACGATGTCGTATATCGTGATATAAATCACTTGGGAAAACAACAAAACAGAAATTTATCCAAACAAAATAAATTCCCTGAATAAAGAGCTTTCAGAAAATCTATAGTTTGTATGCATGGAAAAGATTCATTGTAGCTTAAGGTTACTGTTGCCGGTCAAGGCTTCAAAATGTCCAAAAAATGTTTTCGTCTTATATTAAACTATGCATTCCACCTGTACAGGGCCAGAATGTATCATTAAAAATGAAATACATACATCGGTGAAAGAGTATGTTGCACTCACCCGAGACTATTTATGGCAAGCGCTAGGATCCGTCTTTCA
Organism: Hanleya hanleyi; assembly: GCA_036873755.1. NCBI lineage: Eukaryota > Metazoa > Mollusca > Polyplacophora > Lepidopleurida > Hanleyidae > Hanleya > Hanleya hanleyi. The sequence goes on along the minus strand of JAVTVY010018962.1, from coordinate 35,678 downwards.
GCCATTGCCTGTGAACTAGAGATGCCACCGGTACGCAGTTTTTTTTCCTTTCGAGCTTTCGGCATTATTACCCAATATACATAATGCTATAATAGCCCCACTTATAAAGCCACCTTTTCTCCAGTGTTTGACATCAACTCAAGCGGTCACAGCGGTGTCTCGGCGGGGATCCTATTCAGGTGCGAAAAGAGGATTAGCGTGGCCATAATTCACCAAACGTACTGGTGTTTGGTTTTTGCCCGCTTTCTCCGTTTAGTTTATCATCGCTATGTCCATTTTCTCTTTCTAATTTATCTCTTATTATCTGACATAGGAACATGAAATTTGGGCACAATATTCCACATATGCAGACCTTCAAAACGGTGCCACATTTTTTTTAAATGCGGTTCTGTTCCTCAGTTATTTATGATTTAGTCGAGGGGAGTCGCTTTTTTCAATTCTTCAACTTTGCACGCTGATAAAATAACTCCTAGGGCATGACTAAAAAAACTGGGGCACTCTTTTTTTATTTCAATAGTAAATTTTATTATTTAAAAAAAATCAAGTTTATCTGATGAAAACTGTAAGAGTTATTAGAGCGTCTTTTCGAAGACCATAAAAACCGAAACGATGTCATATATCGTGATATAAATCACTTGGGACAGCAACAAAACAGAAATTTATCCAAAAAAATAAATTCCCTGAATAAAGAGTTTTCAGAAAATGTATAGTTTTTATGCATGGAAAAGATTCATTGTAGCTTAATTAAGCAAAATTGTGATGCGTGCGCAAAAGTAACTGGGACCGGCAACAGTAACCTTAAAACAGTGGGAAAGTGATCACTTCCACAAAGATCATCATGCACAGACCAAGTAAATTCTTCGAGTATAGGAAGGTCGCAAAGTGAAATATCTAATGCTGAATAGGTTTCATGAACTGTGGAAAAATGTGTTTAAGAACCATCATTAAAAATACACAAAGAATTATTTGACACAAAATCTGGAGCCAATTAAAGTTGGAGAAAGGTTTTTTCCCCGCGGAGATTTATTTAAAGTTGTTTATGTTACTAAACCTTTTGGGACGTAGATAGGGACACAATCCAACCATTGAAGGACGGGAGAATTTATGTATTCATGTATTCTAGAACAAAGGGTCACGCTTAATTGCATCATTTTGATCGTAAATGGCGTCTTAGCACGCCCCTATAGATGCCATCCTGTGGACTCGTCCATCCGTGTCGATTTCAGGCACGCGATTTGCAGGTGTTGCCTGCTTCCATTAATTGACGGGTTAAAGCATTTTAGGTCAGGTGTAGGGATGTTAATCCGTTTTTAAATACAGAAGAATATGTTGGTTTTTTCACAAAACATCTCCATATTTTGCCGTTTTCAGTATGGTAGAATAGAAATAATTCCTTGCTTACTGCGGTAAAACACCTAGAATAGATCGCACTGCAATAAGATGAGTTTTCAGGTTTTATCACTCAAATGAATCTTCACGTTTGATCACTCAGCTTGATCACTCAATGAGGGATTGTGACCCGAATGATAGCTCACAGCATAATCTCAAGTTAGCACTATTGAATTAATATGAATCTTGAAGAGGATATACATAATTTGTCCAATGAAACCAGGTAGCGGGAGAAAGAATCATTTTCGCGAATGTCCAATCATCGCTGTACCGATGTAGTTGAAGTAATCTTGTAGAAAGGGAATATTTGTAAATATCTTTACCGCATGTGTGGATATGAAAACGAGGCAGTCATTATTTGTTGTTTAAGCACTCGGACGAGAGCTCTAACATTGCTCTGTCCAATTTATTTGCATCGCATCCACTCATTTAATTGATACCATCAGTCACATTTTTAGAATCACAGCTCATGTTTTCCTTTACTGTAAACACACCAATCGATTTTTTGAATGAAAATGTTGACTTACGAGCATAATCATATACAGTGGTCAATTACTAGTCAGAGAATAATTATATAAATCAGAAATATATGTTTTACATAAAAGAGGTTGTCTCAGAATATATACTGCGGTCACTATATTTGAGCCTTGGAACATTCAAAATACCCTTTAAATATAATTGCGAATACACCATCAGATAGTCTTTGATTTTGATTGATAATAGCCAGATTCAGGATGGAGAAAATATGCGTTTCAGATGGGACTTAAACAATGGGAATGATTGACAAGATTTCAGTCCAATTGATAAACAATTCCAAATTCGTGTTGCCTTTGACTTTGTTGAATAAAATGATAGATTTGAGAAGATCCGTGCTGTATAAAGATTGAAGTTGGCTTGTCTAGTTGGATAGGAATGGACTTGGGAGAGTTTTGTGAAATAGTTTGAGAACTTGGCCGGGATGGAAAGAGCATTGTTGATACATTTGTGCGTAAATAGCAGAATAAGATAGTCATTGATTTTAGAGAGCGGTAAGATGTTTAATTGTTCAATTAATGGGTTGATATGGGCAAGTTTATTACTGAATGTTATTATACGGATAAGTCTTTTCTGAAGAATCACAAGAGGTTTTAAATGGGTTGGGGTGGGATGGGATTTTTCTACATATGCTGCACGTGTTTAATGAGTTTCACACATTTTAGATCATTTTGCATTTTATGACTCTCGTGCACTATGTTCATATCTTGATATTTGCACAATTTTGAAATATATGTCCTCGGTACGCGGATTATGCTTGGTTACGAACGCCATGCTTGTGTTCGCTGATTTCGGTTTGGGGGTTCTTAAACATGCGCATGACTTGGCCGTGTGGTCATGTCATCCAAGTTGCCACATGAACAGGTACAATAAAAACGTACATGAGATGCAACACATATCACGAATCGTTGGATTCTCGGTATGTGCTTCGGAATAGTTTAACCAGAAGACTATACTGTGAAGTAATGTGGCTCTGTCAGTATGTCGGCACCTCTTCCCACTTCCCTTATATGTGTTGTAATTTTTACCTGTATATGGGGAGATTCTGCTGGTGGACTTTTCGTCCCCGAGACCCGCCCCCTGTACAGACCTTTGGTCTTTCATATATGTTGGCATTGTGGAAAGTTGATGCTGGGTCGACATCGGGCCTTACAGACTAGTATTTTGTGTTAAATGCCGTCATTTTCATCTGACGGCGATACAGCTCACCAATCCCCAGTGTACGAGCTGTCACAGCGACACAGCTCACCAACTACCAATATACGAGTTGTCAGAGCATTTCCATCATAGCGCTCTAGATTTTTATCTAATACCGCTTATGCCGGTGCTAGGGGCCGTGTGTTCATGTCATCCAAGTTGCCACATGAACAGGTACAATAAAAGCGTACCTGAGATACAACACATATGACGAATCGTTGGATTCTCGGTATGTGCTTTAGAATAGTTTAACCAGAAGACTATACTGTGAAGTCATGTGGCTCTGTCAGTATATCGGCACCTCTTCCCACTTCCCTTATATCTGTTGTAATTATTCAGGCATGTGTTAATAACTTTATTCAAGTACACTCAGTCTCTTTGTCGTTTCTGTCACATTGGTGCAAATACGCCACGATTGCTTTTGAAATAAATATATTTCTTAGTAGTTTATGATAGAAATCGGTCATTAATTGTTTTCGCTTTAAGTTATCAAAATATCGAGAAAGGGTAAACTAATTCAGCTGCTTTCCAGGGTAAATTTGATATTCGGGTGTAGCGTTTGCAAAATACGGCGGACAGTTTGTGCATCACATTTAGAATCTTGCCGTAAGAGGAAACAATCGTCAAAATAACTTTTCCATATGTTTTTGAAAGCTGTACTTTCTTGTGGATCAAATTTGTTACCCACGGCATCAAATGATTTTTTTTTAAGATAAACGAAAGTCATTGTAGTGTTCGTGGGAGCCATTTTATTTTACATTTCTGTGCTGATTGTAAAAAATACATGTTGTTAAAATGGAACATTTTGTTCTCTAAAATGAATTTAACGTTGTCTGGTAAGAACTCCTCTTTGAATCTGCGTTCGATCCAGTATTCTATAGCTTCCACCCATGTTGCTATAAAGTGACATGGCGAAGAGAGAGAGAGAACTAAGGTTTAATGTCGCGTTCAGCAATATTTCAGCTACATGTATATAGCGGCGATCAAACAAAATTCTAAGTACTCAAGTCACTAACTTAGTATTCCAACGCATTAAAACATACACACATTAAAACTTATGTAACAAACCGATTTCTCTCAAATAACCCAAGATGCAATCCTCTCTCACCCGACAAAAAAGATCTTCCAAAGTACTCGCTCGATAAAAAGCATCTCTTACAATCTTAAAATCTATGTATTTGATAAGAATATGTTTCATCGTGAGATCTTCATGGCCTGGAATACACTTTGGGCCTGGCTCTTTTTTTAGTAAATGTTCGTGAGTTAATCGTGTATGGCCGATTCTACATCGCCTGATCATGATTTGATCGAAACGTTTCTGGCTGTTCAGGTGAGTATAGCCTAGAGTTTTTTAACTCATGAAGTTTCTTATTATTCACAGCATCCCATAAAGATTGAAACACCCCTCTCACCTGGCAAAGAAAACTGACCTGACGTTTTGGCAACTTAACCCAAGAAACAAAACGTCATGTGTGTCGAGCCCTTTGTCATTATGAATCAAACGTCATCGGAGGCGGCACAGCGGCAACTTGACACACTGGATCCCTTGATCACTATTTTAGCCTTCCTTGTGGTGTTGGATGGAGATGTGTTTTCCAATGTGGCGATCTTTATCTGCGCACTCTGTGACGGCAGGTGAGGTAACATTGGAGAACGGCACGGCATGGAGCACTACATGAACGTTCACCTATCAGGTCACGATCCCATCTACGGTCAGTGCCACGCCCAACCGGTTACAGACGCTCTCAACCTCTTAAACACAGCCACAGATCTCGATCCAGTCAATCGCGGTACGAATGGCACCCACATCACGAATACAGACGCACAGTCACCTTCACCGGAGTAGAAGATATCCATCTTCAACGGGTTTTTACTAAACGTTTCTTCGTTGGCCCGAGCCAGATTTACGACAGCGAGTTAACACATCAAAGGATACAACTCCAGCCATGGACTTCGGTGGCAACACCCCTTCACCTGGCTAACAGCGGATCTGATCGGTTTAGGCAAAATGCATTCCCTCCAGAGGCTCTTTAAACACGCCACAAGCACGAGTGCCTCACCCATCCCATGGGTCATGTGGAGTTACGGAGAATGACAGGTGGGGTATGTGACGATGGTCAACGTAGTCTTTGTAGAAGAGATTCCCGCCCTGGTCGACTTTGAACTGAACCCCTTGTTCGGCGTCGATGATCTCATGGCGGAAAACGGTGCTCAAATGATTCAGCTCTTAACCAAATGCAGCCATCATAGACGATTCAGCTTAGTCTACATTGTGCAGACTCTGCAAAAAAAAACAAAAACGTTCATTGACATTGAACGATCCGCTCCTGATCATCTACGGCTGCCGACCGAGATCTTTTCTGAAGAGATCAACACGTGTACATGGCGAGAGTATCAAGCAACTTAATACGGCTCAGATCTCATAAGAGAAATGGTCGAACCAAGTCTTTGGATATGAAGGCTGGCTGAAATTGTGTAAGAAACTTCTATAACAGCCTTCAATTTTCAGTAGTATAACATTGGATATTTTGTATACGTTCTTTACTGGATTACAACACATAAAAGGGAAGTGGGAAGAGGTGCCGACATACTGGCAGAGCCACATGACTTCACAGTATAGTCTTCCGGTTAACCTATTCTAAAGCACATACCAAGAATCTAACGATTCGTGATATGTGTTGTATCTCAGGTACGCTTTGATTGTACCTGTTCATGTGGCAACTTGGATGATATGACCACACGGCCCCTAGCACTGGCATAAGCGGTATTAGATACAAATCTAGAGAGCTATGATGGAAATGCTCTGACAACTCGTATACTGATAATTGGTGAGCTGTTTCGCTGTGACAACTCGTACATTGGAGATTGGTGAGCTGTATCGTCGTCAGATGTAAATGACGGCAATTAACACAAAAGACTAGTTTGTAAGGCCCGATGTCGACCCAGCATCAACTTCCCACAAATGCCAACATATACCAAAGACCAAAAGGTCTCCACAGGGGGCGGGCCTCGGGGACGAAACGTCCACCAGCAGAATCTCGCCATATACAGGTAAAAATTACAACACATATAAGGGAAGTGGGAAGAGGTGCCGACATACTGGCAGCGCCACATGACTTCACAGTATAGTCTTCCGGTTAACCTATTCTAAAACACATACCAAGAATCTATCGATTCGTGATATGTGTTGTATCTCGGGTACGCTTTTATTGTACCTGTTCATGCGGGAACTTGGATGATATTACCACACGGCCCCTAGCACCGTCATAAGCGGTATTAAATACAAATCTAGAGAGCTATGATGGAAATGATCTGACAACTCGTATATTGGTAATTGGTGAGCTGTTCCGCTGTGACAACTCGTACACTGGGGATTGGTGAGCTGTATCGTCGTCAGATGAAAATGACGGCATTTAACACAAAAAAACTAGTATGTAAGGCCCGATGTCGACCCAGCATCAACTTCCCACAAATGCCAACATATATCAAAGACCAAAAGGTCTGTACAGGGGGCGGGCCTCGGGGACGAAACGTCCATCAGCAGAATCTCGCCATATACAGGTAAAAATTACAACACATATAAGGGGAGTGGGAAGAGGTGCCGACATACTGGCAGAGCCACATGACTTCACAGTATGGTCTTCCGGTTAACCGATTCTAAAGCACATACCCAGAATCTAACGATTCGTGATATGTGTTGTACATGTATCTCAGGTACGCTTTCATTATACCTGTTCATGTGGCAACTTGGATGATATTACCACACGGCCCCTAGCACCGGCATAAGCGGTATTAGATACACATCTAGAGAGCTATGATGGAAATGCTCTGACAACTCGTATATTGGTAACTGGTGAGCTGTTTCGCTGTGACAACTCGTACACTGGGGATTGACGAGCTGTATCGTCGTCAGATAAAAATGACTGTCTGATTAACTCTCCCTCTGACACGGAAAAATTCTATGCAGAGGAGACAAATCCTAACAGAGCATGTGTGCAAGCCCCAGGTATCAAACACATAGTTATTCTAGGTCGAACAACGGAACGCGTGAAACAAAATGTACTTTTTACACTCACATCTCCGTGACCGAATTGTTAGCATGTTCGGCCGTTGCCACTAAGTTTACATAGGGGTTGCTGTTAAGAGAGGCGCTACATGTAGATCCAAAATGTTGGGCTATCATAGATCACGTCTTCATCAAACTCATTCACCGTACCCGCTCAAATTTTTTATAAGAATACGAGGAGATGAGACAGATTTCTCAACAGTAAGATTTAAGCGACAATGAGAAAGTGCAGCAGTACAATCAAGCACCATTTGAGCTTAAGAATCCATACCTAGAATGGTGAAAATTAAGGAACTGAAAGTCTGTAACAGCAATACCCCTTCCCCTCCCCCCGCCTCATGTCAAAACAATAGTTCACTTATTCCGCTAAGAAATTACAAATAAATTTATTAGCAAATTCGCACAGAATAGGCCTACTAAATATACATGAGTAAGCAGGACATCACAGTTCACTCACATGATATACATCTATGACTTTACCACATTGTAGATAAGCTGTGACAATGTACAGAAATCCAATGACAAGAAAAATACACAAAAATATCAACTTTCTGGACCCCCCGCCCCCCTTGCACGCAAAATTAAACATAACGTACATAGGAGAAAAACACAATTTTTTTACTCCCCCCCCCCACTAGCCCAAATTGAGGGGAGGTGCGGTTTACTTTGCTTCTGTTTTTGGAAGTGGAACAGAAAGAACACCGGCGTCAAAGAACAGTGTAACGTCACAACTAAATGCCCGACACAACACAACCAAACGTCATACAAAACATGACGTCATTACTGAAATGTGACGCTTTTTATGGAACAGACCTACCAACTCTCCCTTTTGCATTAGTCCGCAGAACCAGAGAACTTTAATATGTGACTTGCCTATCTTTTTCCGATATATTTCCACACAGAAACTTCTACTTTAGAGTTTCTCAGCAAATTTGCTTTACAAGAAGCATAAATTGGACTTCGTGCACTGCCAAAGTTTCAGACGGCAGCGAATTTTATTTACAAGATACGGGTGAAGACATTTAGAACTCTTTTTTTTTTTTTTAAATCTGGTCGAATTTATTATCCGCATAAGGTTACATACAGACATTCAAATGATATACGTAACAACAGGTGTGGTAATCAATACGAAAACAGAACAAGTTGACCAAAAGTGTCATACACAGTATGGCAATTTAAGTTATATTTTATAGGTTATATTGTAAAGTAAGAATATATTTATACATTTTGGTAAATTGATATTTTAATATTTCAACATAAAAAATATCTTCCTGTGTAAGTTGCGTTATAAATTTTTAGTCATCCAAATTAACTGTATATACAAAAGCCGATCTATCAGATTACCGGTACATATTATAGTTTGTATGTACACATATACACACATGTATAAAACACGCACATAAGTGTATTCTATAGACAGTTACCATATATAAAACCACATTTGATCAGTATTTACACAAATTATGTGCGACAAAATATACCTGCTTATATAATGAAAAAAATACTGATAGTAACGGTGAATGTATGAAACCTCGGTTATACTTTAAGGAAGATAACTGTAATTGATATATATACAGAGATAACTATATACAACAATTATAACACGTGAAGTAACATATTACAGTGGCAGGATCATGTATTTTCATAACTCTTTTTTTTAACTTAAAAAACATGGCAATGAATATGATATTGTAGCGTCCCTTTTCTTTTAAGTATACAATTTTTTCCCCATATATAAAGCTCCATCATTTTGGATAGACTGTTGTGTTAAAGAATATACAGGTAAGGGTATCATTTGTTTATTATAACGCCAGAGGGCCCCACTTCTGTTCAAATGCGATCTGATCATTGTGCATGTTAGCTATACATTTGTCGATATCCCTCTAGCACCATTTGCTTCACTCCCTCAAAATTTGGCTTAATGTTACTGTATCTGCAGTCATATATATACTTTTTGGATAGTAAAAGCAACAGATTGATGAATTTCGATTCTGTATTACCCATAATAACTTGAGACCCTGGAGGTTTTTCCATGAGTACATTCAGGCTTACGGCCCATGCTTGGAGTTAATACCGCTTATGCCGGTGCTAGGGTCCGTGTGGTCATATCATCCAAGTTGCCACATGAACAGGTACAATAAAAGCGTACCTGAGATACAACACATATCACGAATCTTTAGATGCTTGGTATGTGCTTTAGAATAGGTTAACCAGAGGACTATTCTGTGAAGTCATGTGACGCAGTCAGTATGTCGGCGCCTCTTCCCACTTCCCTTATATGTGTTGTAATTCGTTCCAAAGATCCTTCGAATACTTGCAATGATAACATAAGTGAATGGGTGTTTCTTTTTCTTGGTTACAGAATGTGCATAAATCGGAATCGATTTTTCTCCATAGTTTCAAAAGATGGTTTGTAATGAGGGTTCTGTGGATGAGTTGATACTGGAAATATTGTAAGCTCGTTTCTCTTGTAGTGGTGAATATATTGTTGTAGATATTTGACCAAGCAAACCCTTCCCTTAATTCTAATTCCTGTTCCCATTTTTGCTGATTTTTTTCAGGTTTTATTTCGATATATTCCAGTAGGATGTTGTAGACAAATTTCACACATTTTTGTCTGATTAATCTTGAGCATATTTTCGATTCCTTGATGTGTGTTTTTATGAACATTCTATTTTTTATATAACTGCGTTTTTCGATAGGTATATTATGAATAATAGCATGATATAAGATGAAATGTGCGGTTTGTATTCCTGACTTACTTTGAAGGTCATTGAATGAAAGGAAATTTGCCCCGTCTACACTTAAAAGGTCACTGATACGACATATTCCACGTTCAGTCCATGTTTTTATAACTCTCCATTCAGTTTTGGGCGCCAGTTCAAACAGAAGGTTGTCCAAGGCTATATCATTTCTATTACTCCCATCTATAAAACATGACCATGCCACTAACGTGTCATACCAGAAAGGGTTTTTAATTTCTTTCAGGAAATCCTTTATGCTTATAGCATCCAGTTTCCATATGGTATGTCCTATAGGCTGGAGAATCTTTCCAACAATAGTCTTAAGAGCGCTGTGGCCTTCAGATATTCTTTTAACCCACTTTATTTTCAAATACGAGGCAAATGTTTTAATGTGAATCATATTCAGACCCCCGTTACTCTTTTTAGAGATCAAGGTTTTTCGTTTAATTTTATCTGGTTTTCCATTCCAAATGAAGCTAAAGAGAATTCTTTCCAACTGTGTTATATATGATGGATCGGGATCTGGGAGAACAGATAGAAGATGACGTCGAAGGCCCCCCCCCCCCATCCAAGATAACTAGATGTGGCGCACTGTGAAAAAGCTCTACATCTGTTGCGGTTCGAAATTAGTCAGTTAACCAACTAACTTCATTAACTGTAATCCTCTAACAATGTTTTATTCATATTGTCTCATTCACGAGTGTTATTGATGTCCTAAAAGTAAGCTACGATTTCTGTAATTATCTGTACTAACTACAGTGTAACCTCGCTATAACGCTGTTATTGAGGGACCAAATTTGAACCACCTTATTGATTTTGAACCGTATAAAAGGGTTGAAGTAATATGCATTTGTTAATTTGGGGGACACGTCAGCACCCATCTTATGTCAGAATCAGCGCTATATCGAGGCACCTTATAGTGAGGCTAGACTGTACTACCAGGTTGATGAATTAATATTACATGGCTAAATGAAGATGCTTTTAGAAACTACAGGGCTCCCAGTGAACCATAGCCAAAATATAGGGCAAAATATAGGGACTTTCAAAAATCTTCAACCAGTCATTTTCTTTGTCTCCATCATTTTCGTTTGTCAGTACACTTCTCAAAGGCTTTTCCTTGCAGCTTCCATTTTTGTCATATCATAATAATGGATAAGAACCTCCAATATGTTGATAAGAATAATATGATTACCATTTAACTTAAGTTGCTAACTTTTGACCATGGGTCACAAGAATGCAGATTGAGCTCAATGCCCCACAGATTTTTGCCATATGTGGGTCTGTACTCATCATAGGGAAAATGTAGTACATGTAAATAAGAAACACAGTACAATTTAGTATGGACACTTCCAGAATCGGACAAGTACAAGGTCAGCGCTGAGGCAAAGGCCCGAATAATCCGAAAATATAGGAATAATAGGGCAAAATCTATCAAATTTGAGAAAATATAGGGGAAAAAGGTAAGAGCAGAAAATATAAGGGAAAATGGGGAAAATAGGGCCAGTGGGAGCCCTGAAAGGTTGCCAGTTAATAACGAAGTTATTATCCAACGAGGAATTCATCTATTTACTTACTCTCAGCTTCCACTACGGAATCACAATGAAAGGAATTACCAAACCAGGATCGGATTTTCATGCAACTGCTAACCAATGTGACAGATTTCACAGCTTTTCAAGGACCATGTTCTCGACTTCACTGGTTTACATTGCAATAATTTGGGGACCTTTTCACAAAGATAGTACATGTAAATAAGAAACACACTACAATTTAGTATTGACACTTCCCGAATCGGACAAGTACAAGGTCAGTGCTGAGGCAAAGGCCCGAATATAGAAATAATATGGCAAAATCTGTCAAATTGGAGAAAATATAGGGGAAAAAGGTAAAAACAGAAAATATAGGAAAAATAGGGTCAGTGGGAAACACTGAAACATTGCCAGTCAACAATGATGTTATTACTCCACGAGGAATTCATCTATTTACTTACTCTCATCAGCTTCCGCTATGGAATCACAATGAAAGGAATTATCAGACCATGATCGGATTTTCATGCAACTGCTAACTGTGGCAGATTTCACAGCCTTTCAAGGACCATGTTCCCGACTTCACTGGTTTACATTGCAAAATAATTTAGGGGTCTTTCCACAAAGTTCTAATCATGTTATCAGAAATATACAAGTCATCCCCAATATACCCAGTTTGCATATCAAACAAATCAGTAACTTGATATTATTGTATTAAGTGAAAATCCTGATTTCAATACCTAGAAGACTTTGGACCTAATTTTAGTTAGCAAAATTACTAACTAGGTTTTACGTTACTTCTAGTCCAGTGAACTGGCCAAAGTGACCACTTTGGTGGGGATCTTCTCCCCATCCGAACTGTGCAAAACATATTTCTGTAAGAAGGTGGATGTTGATTTGACCTTGACTGGATATTCAATGTTGAGATTGTAAAACAGAGCAAACATGAAGAAAGTGGCTCGTGTAATCTGTGTGCATTCCATGAGCAACTCCCCTTCTGTCACAAGATATATATTCTGTGACGTCTAAGGGTCCCCCCAGGATAACCAGATGTGGCGCACTGTGACAAAGCTCTACATCTGTTGGGGTTCGTACATCATCCTCATCCTGTACAGAAAATACAATGATTGTTTTCAGCATTTAAAGTAACAACGCATAACTGACCGTGATATTAATAGAATAATTAGTTTCACCAGACAAAAACACTAATAATTTGAACACGACCAATAAATGGGACATTTAGAAAAAAATAACTTTTGAAGTCTCAATTGTTGGTTACATATCCCACCACAACCATCCTGAAAATTTCATTGCCTTTTACGTATGTCAACAAATGCCCTGAATGCATACAGCCGATTTTTGTTCTGGTTGAGTTGAAGATCGACGAATGCACAGAAAAACGCTTTTACGCCTTACTCAAGATTATTTCACTCATACGAAGGCGGTGCCAGGATTTGTTGGGGGAGGAAACCAAACAGAGCCGGGAGAAAACCCCGACCTTCCGTCGGTCCCTGGCAGACCATCCCACTTATGGCTGGAGGAAGAACAAGATAATCTTTATACATGCAGTATGAATATGATCATTTGAAGGCACTTCAAAGTGTAAAGCTAGTATTTGTGCAAGGTGTTAGTGGATGGGTCTCTTGAACCATATTTAAGTAGCATCATTTGAAGGCACTTCAAAGTGTAAAGCTAGTATTTGTGCAAGGTGTTAGTGGATGGGTCTCTTGAACCATATTTAAGTAGCATTGTATGCATTCTACATGTTCTAGAAAAAAATCTTAGTGGGAGTAAAGTCAATTCACAGATACATTTGATTATTTTTGACGTCAATGTTGTGATTTCATGTTGTGTTTTCCACATTTTCCTTATACATACATTTCTCGTGTCGCCACGTAAAACACGATGGGAGGGGTCTCGAAGTTAAGTGGTGAATTGTTTTTAAAAGTACCCGAGTCTGTATATAGTCCCATATAGACCCATATAGATCCATACTGGCTATGGGGTATAGGTCCATACTGGGAAATTCACTCATGTTGACTGCCATATGGGTTGTTTGATCTTGTTGTTCACGTCTCACCATGTAGAACACGATGGGAGGGGTCCCGAAGTTAAGCGATGACATTTTTGGAAAAGGTCTGTATATAGGCCCATACTGGCTTTAGAGGATAGGTCCATACTGGGAAATTCACTCATGTTCATTGCGGTATGAGTTGTTTGGTCTTGTTTTTCACGCATCGATACGTAAAACACGATGGGAGGGGTCTCGAATAAGCGGTGAAATTTTTCTAAAAGTTCACGGAGGTCTGGATAGGCCCATACTGGCTATGGGAGATAGATCCATACTGGGAAATTCACACATGTTCATTACGATATGGGTTGTTTGGTCTTGTTTTTCACGTCTCACCATGTAGAACACGATGGGAGGGGTCTCGAAGTTAAACGGTGAATTTTTTTTTAAAAGTCCAGGTACCGGTTAGGTCTGTATATAGGCCCATAGGCCTACTGGCTCAGTGCATAGGTCCATACTGGGTGGACGTTTTGGGGTCTAGGTGAGCCCTCCGTTGGATTAGTGACTTGAGTACTTAGTATTGTGTTTGATCGTCGCTATATAGCTGAAATATTGCTGAACGCGATATTAAACCGTAATTCTCTATCTCTTTCCCTAGTGGTCCCATGGCGTCGTATGATGTCTTATTTTGAAGCTCTCGTGGAGATGCACCCAACTGGACCGTTCTCAATATTCTGCGCATGCGCAATCTGACCGTAGTATAGAAAGCAGGCATTTTGGTGGTGTGCGGGGTGTCTGTGTCGTGGGAAGTGTCAAAGTGACGCTTTTTGTCGGGAAGTCAGAATGGCGTGCTTTTTTGTCGCGTCAAACTGCGCATGCGCAGTTGGGTGTAGTAAATAAAGTGGTCATTTTGGGGGGTGCATGGGGGTGTGTTCGGGGTAGAGATGGACCAATATTGGTCCGAATGTGTTGTGGGAGGTGCCATTTTGTAGCTCTCGGGGTGTAGATCCCGATTTGAGCGCTGTCCACAGCATCTGTGACGTCATCGATGAGGTCATCAGTACGAGTTGTAGCGAAGGTGTGCATGTTGGTAAGTGAAGGAAGGTATTTGGGGTAGAAATGAACCACTATTGGTCCGAATGTGTCGTGGGATGTGTCATCTTGTAGCTCTCGGGGTGTAAATCCCGATTTGCGGGATGTTCGCTTCATCTGTGGCGTCATTGATGACGTCATCAGTAGGAGTAGTAGCCAAAGTGGGCATTTTGTTGTGATGAAGGAAGGTATTTGGTGTAGAGATGGACCATCCTTGGTCCGCATGCGTCCTGTGGGGTGTGTATTATACCATATCTGTCCTGTATTATACAATATCTGTCCTGTATTATACCATATCTGTGCTTTATTATACAGTATCTGTCCTGTATCATACAATATCTGTCCAGTATTGTACCAAATCTCTATTGTATTATACCATGTCTGTGTTGTATTATACCATATGTCCTGTATTGTACCATATATGTCCTGTACTATACAATATGTTCTGTATTATACAATATTTGTCCTGTACTATACAATATCTGTCCTGTATTATACAATATTTGTTCTCTGTTATACCATATCTGTCATACACTATACCAAATCTGTGCTGTATTATACCATGTCTGCCCTGTATTGTACCATATTTGTCCTGTATTGTACCATATTTGTACTGTATTATATAATATATATTCTGTATTATAACAAATCTGTGGTGTATTATACCATATATGTCCTGTATTATACAATATATGTTCTGTATTATACAATCGGATAGCGGTTGTCGTGACTAACAACAAGTTCAGCAATGTTCATAGAGTTTATTATCACCAATGTTACATCATACCCAGGCTGGGGAAGCCGCCCTGGGTATGTTTAGTATATTCATAGAAAAACAAATTGAAATATCAAACGCCATGTTTTATTATTTAACGCACCGTCGCATCAGTTGCAAGTGTTTACTGAGCTCAAGTCAACGATCAGCATGTAGGCATATAGAGCATGTACGGATTGTTATGGTATTCATCAGTGCACGGGTGACGCGTTCAATCGATGAGGTGGTCGGTCTGCTTGGTAACGAAAAACCTAACATTGGTCACCCTCTCTACTGTCCACTTGGTGTTGGGACGTTGTTGTTGGGCCCATTCCAAGGGATACACGGGGTCCAGTTTCTCCAGCATCGTCCCTAGCGACGCCCGGTTAATGATGGTGAACGGTTGATCAAATACCCGGATGTTACTGCTCGGGTAAAAGTATCGGACTTGAATTGGTCGGTCTCCTCATGCTGCAGCACATAACCAAACGCCAGATTCAACTTGAAGGCCGTAGTTTGATCGTTGAAGATGGCTTCCACGTAGTTGGCGAGGTCGGTCAGTCGGAAATTGTAGATATCTTGAATAGGTCGATGACGGTGGAAACAGTGTCGGATCATGGGCCAATGGCGCCGATAGATGTCACTCACTGGATGGTCTTCGCGTAACAGATGGCTAGGAACATTTATGGGTTCGTCCGCGAAGTGCACTTTGCTCTTCCCGTCGTACAAAATCTGGCCACGGTCTTGTCGTTGGAATTTGACTTGAATTAGGGCGACATCATCATCATCGGCCCTCGTGCGATTGGTGGGAGTTCCCGCTGTCTCGATACTGATGCCTACGGGCTCCTCTACCTGCAAACGTGGCTGCGGAACTGGGTGTTCTGTGCGTTGGTGTCGCAGCAACTGACTGGTCAGTTTGAAAAGCCAACCACATTCCTCGCATAGATGCTTCGGTGCCCCATGCACTGTCCGTTCGTGACACCATAGACTGCCCAGGCGATTAAATAGTTTCCCACACCTCGTACACCTATACCGAGCGGTTCCGTCGTGCTTGTAGCCTCGTCGTGCAGACGAGTGAATGGTTTCGAGCACGTAGTATAAGTGAACATCTTGGTGGTTGACAGTGTCTGATGAAACGGCCAGGCCGCTTCCCTTTTATAGCAGGCTAGCTGGTTTTAGCCCACTCAGTTCAACTACCCCTAAGTCGAGAACCGAGATGTACTGGTGTACGACTGAGCCGCATTGCGCGCCCGCGCGTGTGTGTTTATGTGTGGGCAGTAGATTTTACATCCGGGACCTTGTCAACATTCGGGTTTACCACCTCCACCACCGAGTGTTGACGCCCGTCAAAGCCCGGTGGTGGTGGTAGTTCCGGGACCTTGTCAACATCCGGGTTTCCCAGTGTTGTTTTCCCGTCGTTCCTCCGTCTTCCATCTGGGTACTGTGGTTTTACATCCGGGTCCTCATCTTACATCCGGTTTTTTCCATGTTTACTGTCACGTGACAGGAACCGGAAGTTGTCGCAAGACAGGTGGCGCCCCCGTCGGAAGTAGTATGTCAATCAAACACTGGTCAAGCAGCAAAGGGTGAGCAGAAATATTAGACCCGCCTCACTAACTGCATTGTAGATGTATTGATAATAAGTAGTTTGAGTATCTATGATGACCCATATTGAACGGAAGTGACCTTTGACCCATGCGCACCATTATTATCCGGTATTCTGCAAGAGCATTTGGACACCTGTTGACCTCAATAATTTGCATATGACCTCTGTGATGTCACTTCCGCTTCCGTTCACGTGACCGGAACTGATCTTTGGCCTCTGCGCGCAATTTTCATCCGGTGTTGTTTTTTTAGCGCGCGCAGGGGCCAAAGGTCAGTTGCGATCACGTGAGACGGAAGCGGAAGTGACCTCACAGAGGTCATATGCAAATTATTGAGGTCAACAGGTGTCCAAATGCGGACACCCTGTTCCGCAGCCACGTTTGCAGGTAGAGGAGCCCGTAGGCACCAATATCGAGACAGCGGGAACTCTCGCCCATCGCATGAAGGCCGATGATGATTTCGCCCTAAAAAGTCAAATTCCGACGACAAGACCTTGGGACAGATTTTGTACGATGTGGAGGGCAAAGTACACTTCGGAACGAACCCATAGATGCTCCTAGTGATCTGTTACACGAAGACCATCCAGTGAGTGACATCTATCAGCGCCATTGGCCCATGATATGGCACTGTTTCCACCGTCATCGCCCTATTCAAGATATCTACAATTTCCGACTGACCGACCTCGCCCGTCTACGCAGCTACGTGGAAGCCATCTTCAATGACCAAGTTATGGTCTTCAAATTAAATGTCGCTTTTGGTTATGTGCTGGAGAACACGGAGACAGAGAAACCTCTGTATGTCTATTGCAGTGCCAACATCAGGGTATTTCACCAGCCGTTCATCATTACCAATCGTGCGTCACTGGAGACGATGCTAGAGCAGCTGCAAATCGTGAATCCCTCAGAATGGGCCTGTGAACAACGCTCCAACGAAAATTGGCAGGTGGATAGGGTGACCAATGCCACGTTTTCGTGGCTAAACTCATTAACCACCCCCATCGAATGAACGCATTCACCCATGCAATGACGGATACCGTAATATGGCTCATATTCTCTATATGTTCACATGCTGATCGTTGAAGTCTGCTCTGTAATTGTTACGTGACAGTAAACAGAGAAAAACCCGGATGTAAGATGAAGACCCGGATGTAAAACCACAATACCCGAATGGAAGACGGAGGAATGACGGGGAAAACCCAATGGGAAACTCGGATGTTGACAACGTCCCGGATGTAAAATCTACTGCCCACACATACACACAGACACATGCGCGCTGAGGACCGGATGTAAAACCACAGTACCCGGATGGAAGACGGAGGAATGACGGGAAAAACCCACTGGGAAACTCGGATGTTGACAACGTCCCGGATGTAAAGTCCACTGCTCACGCATACACACAAATGCGGCTCAGTCGTACACCAGTACATCTCGGTCCTCGACTTGGGGGTAGTTGAAATGAGTGTGCTAAAAATAGATCATCAGCTAGCGTGCTATAAAAGGGAAGCAGCCTGGCCGTTTCTTCAGAATGTCAACCACCAAGATGTTCACTTGTACTACGTGCTCGAAATCATTCACTCGTCGGCACGATTTGCGCCGCCATGAGGCTACCAAGCACGACGGAACCGCCCGGTATAGCTGTACGAGGTGTGGGAAACTTTAATCGCCTGGACAGTCTACGGTGTCACGAACGGACAGTGCATGGGGCACCGAAGCATCTATGCGAGGAATGTGGTTGGCTTTTCAAACTGACCAGTCAGTTGCTGCAACACCAACGCACAGGACACCCTGTTCCGTAGCCACGTTTGCAGGTAGAGGAGCCCGTCGGCACCAGTATCGAGACAGTGGGAACTCCCACCTATCGCAAGAGGGCCGATGATGATGATCCGACGACAAGAACTTGGGCAGATTTTGTACGACGTGGAGAGCAAAGTACACTTCGCGGACGAACGCATAAATGTTACTAGCGATCTGTAAGACCATCCAGTGAGTGACAACTATCGGCGCTAATGGCCCATGATCCGGCACTGTTTCCAGTGTCATCGCCCTATTCAAGATATCTACAATTTCCGTCTACGCAACCACGTGAAAGCCAACTTCAACGATCAAACTACGGCCTTCAAGTTGAATCTGGCGTTTGGTTATGTGCTGCAGCATAAGGTACTTTTACCCGAGCAGTAACATCAGGGTATTTGACCAACCGTTTACCATAATTAACCGGGCGTCGCCAGGGACGATGCTGGAGAAACTGGACACCGTTGACCCCTTGGAATGGGCCCACCAAGTGGACAGTGGAGAGGGTGACCAATGTTAGGTTTTTCTTTACCAAGCAGACCGACCACCTCATCGGTTGAACGCGTCACCCGTGCACTGATGAATACCATAACATGTCGTACATACTCTATATGTCAACATGCTGATCGTTGACTTGAGCTCAGTAAACACTTGTACCTAATGTGACGGTGCGTTAAATAATAAAACATGGTGTCTGATATTTCAATTTGTTTTGCTGTGAACATACTAAACATACCCAGGGTGGCTCTCCCAGCCTGGGTAAGATGAGGATAATAAACTGTATGAAAATTGCTGAACTTGTTGTTATTCACGACAACCGCAGTTGTATGTTATATAATACAGGACATATATGGTACATTACAGAACAGATATGGTGTAATACAGCACAGATTTGGTATAATACAGGTCAGATACTGTATAATACAGCACAGATTTGGTATAATACAGAACATATTGTATAATACAGGACAAATATGGTACAATACAGGACAGATTTGGTATAGTGCAGGAGAGATATTGTTTAACACAGGACAGATATTGTATAATACAGCACAGATATGGTATAATTCCGGACAGATATGGTATAATACAACAAAGATTTGGTATAATGCATGACAGATATGGTCTAATAGAGGACAAATATTGTATAATACAGGACAGATATTGTATAGTACAGGACAAATATTGTATAATACAGAACATATATTGTATAGTACAGCACAAACCCTATTCACTCACTCACTCACTCACGCACAGACATAGTATAATACAGCAGAGATTTGGCATAATACTGGACAGATATTGTATAATACAGGACAGATACAGTAACTGTATAATACAGCACGGGTATGATATAATACAGGACAGATATGGTATAATACAGCAAAGATATGGTATAATGCGGGACAGATATGGTATAATTCA
Source organism: Hanleya hanleyi (assembly GCA_036873755.1). Classification (NCBI taxonomy): domain Eukaryota; kingdom Metazoa; phylum Mollusca; class Polyplacophora; order Lepidopleurida; family Hanleyidae; genus Hanleya; species Hanleya hanleyi. The sequence goes on along the minus strand of JAVTVY010018962.1, from coordinate 15,548 downwards.
GGACAAATATTGTATAATACAGAACATATATGGTACAATACAGGACAGATATGGTATTATACAGGACAGATATGGTATAATACGGCACAGATTTGGTATAACACAGAACATATTGTATAATACAGCGCAGATTTAGTATAATGCAGGACAGATATGGTATAATGACACCCCACAGGGCGCATGCGGACCAAGGATGGTCCATCTCTACACCAAATACCTTCCTCCACCGCAACAAAATGCCCACTTTGGCTACTACTCCTACTGATGACGTCACCAATGACGTCACAGATGACGAGAACATCCCTCAAATCGGAATGTACACCCCGAGAGCTACAAGAAGACACCTCCCACGACACATTCGGACCAATAGTGGTCCATTTCTACTCCAAATAAATTCCTTCACTTACCCAAAATGCCCACTTTCGCTATTACTCGTATTGATGACGTCACCGTTGACGTCACTATGTTGTGGACAGCCCTCAAATCGGGATCTACACTCCGAGAGCTATAAAATGACACCTTCCTCGACACATTCGGACCGATAGTGGTCCATGTCTACCTCAAAAATACCCCCATGCACCCTCCAAAATGACCACTTTACTTATTACACCCAACTGCGCATGCGCAGATTGACGCGACTTGCAATAAAAAAAACCCACGCCATTCTGATTCTGCCCCACAAAAGCTTCACTTTGACACTTCCCACGACCCATGAGGATCAATAGTGGTCCATCTCTACCCCAAACACACCCCCACGCACCCCCAAAATGCCTCCTTTCTCTACTACGGCCAGATTGCACATACGTAATTCAAAACGATCCAGTCGGAACCTCCTCCAAGACAGTTTCAAAATAAGACCTCATACGACACCAAGGGTCCACTAGGGACTCACCTAGACCCCAAAACGTCCATCCAGTGTGGACCTATGCACTGAGCCAGTAGGCCATGGGCCTATATACAGACCTTCCCGTTACCTGGACTTTTAAAAAAAATCACCGCTTAACTTCTGGCGCCCTCTCATCGTGTTCTACATGGTGAGACGTGAAAAACAAGACCAAACAACCCATGTCGCAATGAACATGTGTGAATTTCCCAGTATGGACCTATCTCCCATACTCCCATAGCCAGTATGGGCCTATGGACCTATCCAGACCTCCGTGAACTTTTCGAAAAATTTCACCGCTTAACTTCGAGACAACCCCCATCGTGTTTTACGTGTCGATACGTGAAAACCAAGACCAAGCAACCCATACCGCAATGAATATGTGTGAATTTCCCAGTATGGACCTATCCCCTATAGCCACTATGGGCATATATACAGACCTACCCGGTAATTTTCCAAGAATTTCACCGTTTAACTTCGGGACCCCTCCCATCGTGTTCTACATGGGGAGACGTGAAAAACAAGACCAAACAACCCATATGGCAATGAACATGAGTGAATTTCCCAGTATGGACCTATCCCCTATAGCCAGTATGGGCCTATATACAGACCTACCCGGTACTTTTAAAAAAAATTCACCGTTTAACTTCGAGACCCCTCCAATCGTGTTTTACGTGGCGATACGAGAAAAACGACCAAACAACCCATATCGCAATGAAAATGTGTGAATTTTCCAGTATGGACCTATCCCCCTAAGCCAGAATGTGCCTATATGGGCCTATATACAGACCTCCGTGAACGTCTCAAAACGGATTTGATATTATTGGAACATCATGATGTCTTGCCGGCATCATTGAAAACTGTTGACCGCTTCTCTCTTGAAGGAAACAAGCCTATGTTTATGTATACTATGATTGTCTTTTTTAATTTGGCGCTAATACTGTTATATGGAATATGGAATAGGTCTTTGAATTATGGACGCGGATATTCTCTAATGGACGACGGCTGAATTATGAATGACGGACTAGGCGCTTTTAATCAGAACAGTACGCATAAACCGCGAAAGCAAATATTCACTCATTCTAGGCATTTTATCCCTGCTGAGGTTACTTGAAAGATAGCTATATTCTTACTTGCGCCGTCAGAACAACAGGCGCGCACTTCCGTCAGAACAACACATTTATTTCTCTTGTTTTTTGAAATACCAATATCGTCGAGCGTCTGTCTACGCTATATTATTTTAATCTAACAGCTTTCTTATAACTTTTCTGCAATATATGCTGTATGAAATCTATGCTAGCTATTATTTATATATAAATAGCTACCAATTATATATAAATGCTGTATCAAAGTATTAAATTTGAACGGTGTATACATGTGTGTGCCACGTGGCGGAAATGTGTGTGGTTGTGGATGTGTGTGTATGTGCGTCACGCTTTTCCTTTGAAACAATAATTTTTAAAAACCATTGATTCACCAGAACTTGAACCTGATGATATCACTGCGATACATTGTGAGAATAAGTAAAGTGTAAATCCGCTTTCTTTGGACAACACAGGTGTAAACTGTCATTCAGTTGTCATGGATACACAGTGCATCATCGGATAGAAATAAGGATAAAATGTAATTTCACGGCTATTCACTCCAAATGAAGATATAGCTGGGGAAAAGCTCTCAGCTTATTGATTTTGAAGTCACTAGATGAAACCTCATAGTTACTCAACTAGAAAATCAGAAAAGAGAGAAAAATCTGGAGTTTCATTTTATGAATTGGTACCAAATAATGGGTATACAGAGAATGTGGGGCAAGAAGAACCTTATTTTATGGTTAGGTCCAAAGGTCAAACGTCGTCTAGGTCAGAAAATGGCTTCAGCTGAAGCTAGAGTTGGGGAATAGCTATCATCCTGTTGATATTTAGGTCACTAGATCAAAGGTCGCTTGTTGACCTTTGTGTCAGTGAACACGAATACATTACGACGTCTCCCTATGTGATTGAGGCCCGGAACATGAAACAACTGCACAGGAGTTTTATATGGAGACAATAACAAAATTCTCTTAACCGTGATATATCATCGATATAATGAAGTAATGGTAGTCATTTTGTAAACTTCAGTTTGTTATACACGCTGCAGAAAAGAAAATTTATGCAGTTTGAATTCTGACAAGCTCCAAAGTAGACGGTCAATACAAATAGATAGACTTCAGTTCCACATCAAAGATTAGAACATTTTGTCATTGGTCAGGCGTCGTCGACTTTCAAACATCAATATATGGTTATAGAAATTAAAATTACCCGGTGTTATATTCAGACACGATGGAAGAATAACACCAATGATGCAAACAAAGCTTGACGATGTTTATATCGATTTTCGTATGGGAGTTACGAATCACACAATTACCGTGTCCGCGCCTGCAAGGGCCAAGGTGTATAAATATTTCATAGAACCACGTTAGGAAATAAATCTCCATATACATTTGTTTATATTATTTTGGGAACGATCGGTATTAATTTACATTAATAGCTTAGCAACAGGAACACATGCATCAACATGTATTGATCTCTATAGGCGAATTAACATACCGTAACCAACAGGCAATTAAATCTGAATTGAGATTAAATTTGGCAGTTATTTTCTCATTGAATTTGATATTCATCGCCTTCAAATCTCATGAAAAATTTACTCATATACGTATTATACAGGTGGCGTTAGAATGATTCAGATGAGCGCTAAAAGCGAAATTAAATAGATTGCTTCTCCGAAATGCTGTTTGTGATCTTGTGGCCGAACCATTCTAGTCCCACGAGTCTTCCCACTGCGAGATATCACTATCACGAGACATGACTCGATGGCCGAACGCCAGAATTGCAAACAAACAAGAAATATGCTGGTGGTTAGAAATACACTATAAAAACCTATAAAGGCCCTCCCTTGCCGAGATAATAGGCCAAAAGTATGTACATGTCGTTTCCTACTTAAAAGAATCATGCTGGAATTTGTTGAGATTTTTCAATGAATAGTTCTGCATTGTATGTAGATAAAAGTGAAGAAAATAAACGAGGGCGATTTTCTCAGCATGTTGTGACCACCTGCTATAATAATTATAAACTTGAAGTATTTTTCTATAAATGGAAATATCATAAATTACTTGCAATTAAATGTAGAAAGCAAACTGTTAACAAAATTATGAGCACAATGTTTTGCTCAGGAGTGTGTTGTAATATTATTTATTTAGAAATAATAAATTACTAATCTTATAAGCCGGGCTTAACAAGAACAACTAAATGCTTTTGTTCCTGTTTATTACTTATGGGATTGTGATTTGAAACTACATTCACTTGCCTTCCTCAGGAGTAAAAACAAATTGATTTTATTTTAGAAAAGCAAAATCAACATTAAAATCTAAATAAATTAACTTAGTAAAATTATTTCACTATCCTTCAAACATATCGTTTTTGTTAATAATGAAATAATATACTTAAATTTGAATAAGTTATAGAAAATATTCAGTTTCTGAAACAAAAAAGATTCCCATGGATATTCTCACAAGAGTTGTCTTCCCTGTATGTGCTTCTTTAGTCAGGTTAGGGGAATCCCGCTCACTAAAATGGAGGTAAAAAGGGTCGTTTTCGCTCAATAAATCAGTTCACATAATGAATTCAGCAAAATCTTCTTGAGGCGCATACAGACATATCTATCCGCATTAAATGGTGGTGAAAAAGTAAATTGTCATCTATCTAATTTGCATGATAATAGATCAAACATCCTTCACGCTGTTTGAACAGCATTGGCTGGTTCTTCTCATGGCAAATTAATTTTATGACATGGAACAATTGACAAATCAATGCGCCTGAAATTTTGATTGACGAGTTAAGAAGGAATCAAAAGTTATTGAGCAAAAACGACCTTTTTTACCTCCATTTTAGAGAGCGGGATCGCCCTAACCTGATAGTTTGTGTGTGTCTTGTTGTAGCAAGATGATGCAACTCGCGATGTAGTGAACTTCCAATAAAGTCATAAAGTATACTTGATATCTGTTGGTGGAAGAGGTCAGAAACGAATACTACTTATGTAGTCCGAACTATCAACCACGTCGATGATCTTTTAGTATCATTAAATTTTCTGCTATTCAAGTTGTTGTTGGGGTACTGAGAATTTTCGCTGAAGATGGAGTTGGACGTCCATCAGCCAATCGGGTGACTTACCGCTCTTCTCGTGCTCAGATGTCTTGTGCTGCAAGAACCGCCAATTTCAGATTCCAATTTTCTCTGTTGCGGTGATTGACGGGTTTTCGTTGTTCTTCGTTCAAGTAATATCGATGTCATAAATGGACAGTTTTTTTGGACAAACATATGGGAAACCGGCATGAACGACTGCTGGTGTGAATCACTTGTCAGATGTGCTTCCCTAACAAAAACACCAACAAATCTGGTGAGTTTATTTCAAGTGTTCATCAATGAAGTTCTGTGAGTTTGTTTTTCATGTTTTATCCCACTCGATCCAAGTTCGTGATCAACAACAACCAAGTTCAGTTACATCTGTTTGTTTTTGGCTTCAAAGTTGAAAAACGCCCACCAATATTCTCGATTTGTAGTTCAAGCGACCCCCCCCCCACCCTCCACCAAACCTCGGGGTTTAGTGAGGACTTGACAAATGAGAGTTGTTAAAATGCTTCAATGCCTTCCCTCCTGGGGCAAAATATTGGAGTGATTCCCCACCTGAACCTCAACCAAATACACCCAATATCCCATCCCTATGTAATTTAGAGAAATATTAACTGAATCCCAACAGAAAAAGGATCGAAAACGTGTGAAAGCCTCAACCCCTGGGGTATAAACTTGTTTTGAATTCCCACGTAATTTCCAATTAAGCTTGACACTTGCCCGAGAATGGGGGGTCAAAGGTCTCTTCCAGTCACATGAAGGCCGAGCACAGTATAGGATATGTTAGGTCTATTTTGGCGCAGTGGACAACGTTTGTCCAAGAGGGAAATTTGCGGTATAGGGTGTGATCCCTTGTTGTCTTCATCTCGAGCTGTAGAATACGATGTTCTCTAGGCCATGCGTTGATTTTTTTTGAGAAGTTGATGTGCGCATGCCCACTGAGCAGGGGAGTCGCGTTGGGTATGTTTACAGTTCTCGTAAGCTCTTGTCGAATCAGAAGCCGTCATTGAAAAAGTTCAATCTTCGCTCTTGACCTAAGCATCGTCGGGCAGTCCAGGATACCGTTGAGGCAGCATGTTCTGAGACAGTTGTTTGCGCATTCTGATCGCATTTTTCATGGTTTCGGTGGGTGGTTACCCCATATCCTCTTCGCTTGGTCTTCATGTGCGTTGGATTGCCTTTCTTTTCAAGCGGCAGCAGGCTATACTCTTCATAGATGGCCATGGCTGTTTCTATGAAGTGGGGTTACCACACCTTTCCCTAAGAACTTCATCACCCAGGACGTCTTTCCACATCCCATAGAGCTGCTCACCGTCATCATATAGGGATGCTCTACTCCACTTGGTATACCTATAGGGGGACTCGGTGTCTCTTGGTTGTGGTTGCATTGAATGTGTCTGAGCATACTATCGCGACGAGAGAGGGTTCTCCGACAGAACGTACACGTACACGACATGTAGATTAGTCTACCAATACATGTACAGACACCACCACCACACACCGCTAGTACCACCACCACACACTGCCACCACTACCGCTATGGGGGCCACAACCACGACTCATTCGGACACTATGGGTCCACCTCGGCCTCAAAACGTCCATCCCAGTGCCCTTTTCTCACAATCCTCCACAAGAGCTTCACACTGATACCTCCCATGACCCATTCGGAAAACAGATGGTCTACTTCGACCCCAAAACGTCCCTTCCAATGCCCTTTTCCCAGAATTTTCTGTATGCGCATGCGCAGATAGACGATATTCCCACTCTACACCCATCCAGTTGGATGCTCCCTACGATAGTTTCAGGATAGTTTCCACGCATTCGGACCACGAATGGTCAACTGCGACCCCAAAACGTCTATTTCAATACACTTTTTTCTACTGCGCATGCACAGAATGACGTTAGTGCCAACCCTCACCCATCCAGTTGGACGCTCCCCCACGAGTGCTTTACGATGACAGAATCGGACCAATATGGGTCCAACTAGACCATCCCAGCGCTATTTGCCCAGTGCGCATGGCACAGTGCCCTCGAGACACCTCCCATCGCGTTATACAGTTCGAGATGAAGAAAACAAGGGCCACATCCTATACCGCAAATGTCCATGAGTGGGTTTCCCATTGGGACTAACAGTGTCCACTACGCCAGAATGAACATAACATGTCCTATTCTGCGCTCGGTCATCACGTGAACGGAAGTGACCTTTGACCCGGATGTGACCTGTGACCCGGATGTCACGTGACCGGAGGTGACGTCCTAGTGGCGTCAGTTTGATAAGTATTAAAGAACTACTAGGGCCTTTTGATGCAAAGGCAGGTACGACTCCTCTCGCGCTGAGCCGTGACGTGCCCGGAAGCGACCTTTGACCCGAATGTGACCTGACCAGATGTGTCGTCATAGCGACGTCAATTTGATAAGTGGTAAAAAGGCAGATTGGGTTTTATTTAGGGGCAGAATCAGGGGAGATAACAGGAATTGTACCAATAGAGTTATCGCCCTAAATAAGGTCCAAACCTACTACTACTTCTCTATTACACTATTCAAATTATATATTATGAACTAATAATATAATGAAATGTTGAAAACAGATTGTAAACTTTGACATCCTTTCTCTCCCCTACTTGAAGAAAATGGTCCACTTTATATATTGGAATGACGCTCCGGAGCGTTGAAAACATCACCTGAAGAAAGTTTAAATGTCGAAGTAGATGAATTTCCTTCGGAACTTCGAAGAATTAAACTGTCACTGTAATATATTACAAAATTGCGATCAAATCACACGAATCCTGCATGTAACTGTGTTTTCAAACCTCAGTTCGTGGATCCCTATTTAAAGAAACCCTCCATTATTCCACCTCTTGGAATTCGTATGAAATCACACATTTTAGCAGCTGGTATTAAGCTTAGTCAAATTTCACCTAACAAGCTCTTACCAATTCCAACATGGGAGTTAGCTCAACCAGAAGTAGATATTACATTTCAGCTATTTTATACACAGGAATTTGGCTTGCTGAGAGAAAAATACAGATCACATTCGGCTATTTATACAGATGGTTCTAAAGATGGTGAGAAAGTAGCATGTGCTACTATCTTTGGTTCCAAAACTAAAGCGTGTCGGTAGTTCGGTATTCACCGCAGAAGCAAAAGCTTTTTTTGTTTGCTTTGAAAGGTATTGGGTCCACTAAAAAAGTCAGATTCTCTGTCATGCCTTCAAGCGATTAAAAGTGGAACTTCGGCTCATCACACTATATTGTATAGTCTACAATTACATGTCTGTATATTTGATCAACAGACTGATATTGTGTTTCCTTGGTTGCGTAGTCACGTTGGCATCAAAGGTAATACTGAGGCTGATAGAATGGCCAAGGCAGCCCTATGTGATGAGGTTGATGCTGTTGGAATCCCATATAGTGATTTCAGACCTTCTATCTGTACTTATCTGAGACGGATGTTTCCATCTTTATGGGATGCTGTGAATAATAACAAACTTCCTGAGTTCAAAAAGGCTATAGACTAGGTTATACTCATCTGAACAGCCGAAAACGTTTCGATCAAACCATGATCAAGCGATGTAGAATCGGCCATACTCTCGAACATTTACTAAACAACTAGCCAGTCCCAATGTGTATTCTGTGCCACTAAGATCTCACAGTGAAACATATTCTTATCGACTGTATAGATTTTAAGATTGTAAGAGATCCTTTTTATCAAGCGACTACTTTGGAAGATCTTTTTAGTCGGGTGAGGGAGGACTGTGTCTTGTATTACTTGAGGGAAATCGGTTTGTTACATAAGTTTGAATGTGTGTATGTTAGAATATTGTTTGATCGTCGCTTTTCAGCTGAAACATTGCTGAACGCGGCATTAAACCGTAATTCTCTCTCTCTCCTGGAATGAGCTCCCGTTCCAGTTGGCATCATGCTAATATCAGTGGACGAGTGTATCTGATCTCTCAAATGGGAAGTGAGTCACGCCATGTGGAACATACGTGGATATAAGTCTATATGCGTCGCTTTGTTAATCAGTTTTACGATGGAAACAAGTTAAACTTGAGAAAGAAATTCCATCTTCTAATTTATTTGTTTATCTTATATGAATTACAAGCCATGATGCCAAGACAGGATGTGAAGCCAGGATGCAAATTACAAGCGTCTGGTCCGTCATCCATAATTCAGCCGTCGTGCATTAGAGAATATCCGCGTCCATAATCCAAAGACCTATTCCATATTCCATATAACAGTATTAGCAGCAAATTCAAAAAGACAATCATAGTATACATAAACATAGGCTTGTTTCCTGCAAGAGAGAAGCGGTCAACAGTTTTCAATGATGCCAGCAAGACATCATGATGTTCCAAAAATATCAAATCCGTATCGCTGATCATTATTCTTAATCTATAATGTTCGTTGTAAAGTCGTCATCTAAAGAATGATGTATCACAGTCACGCTTTGATTGTGACTGTTCATATGAGAACCATGAGGATCTTGAAGTACATGGGTTCATACGGCCCCTCGCCCGGGTTAAGCGGAATTAGACACAAGTTACGAAACGTAGCGCCATAGATCTTGCCCGCTACGTTCGTATTTTGCTATCAGCATGCGATATGTATCGCCAAATTTGAGAAACTTTGAGTGGAGGCGCTTGGTGGAATAGCCCTGTTTTTATAAGTTTCTGCAACAATGTTTTTGTGACGTTGATTAAAATCGTCACATTTAACACAGGATCTAGCAAATGCTACTAAGCGAGATATGTATACGCCATATGCAGGTCCCACTGGAATATTACTGTCCATAAAGGGATAGTTTACGATGTCGAAATTGTAATCAATTTACAATTGAAAGCAGACGTTCCTTTCCTCACCCGACTTGTGAAATAGAATCTCCCAAATAAACACCTACACTAATTTTTACACAACTTTGCTAAAGCACTCATTAAATGCACAGTTAGCAAGTTGTTATAGACACAAGTGTTATAGAATTCTCTTTACGGTAGCATATAGGCCTATACCAGAGATGGGCGTCGGCATGTGATGACAGGCTCTGTCCGGCTCCAGGTGATCTGACAGGTACGAACGCGTTTATAACTACCCGCTTCCCTTGTTAAATACTTTAATCCGGGAGCTTCTATATGACCTCTCCAAATACAAATTACTCACAGAATGAGTGCCACTGGGAATGAGGAATTTGGGACCGGACAAAATCATTTTATGCAATTCCATTGGCTTATATTCGTCCGTTCTTAGTCATCCACATCAAGTAGCGTCATTGGATACGTAGCTCTCGTGTGTTACCGTCATATACGAGACAACAAAGGAAGACAGAAGAAAAGTCCACAGAACGGAAGAGTGTCTAGGTGAAGCGAGCGTATACAACTCTACCACAAAACCATGCAATCAAGAGAAGTAATACGAATGGTATTCGGGCTGGGCACTCATGGGAGTATTGCATTGTATCGGTTAATGGCAAATGGATGACTTGTGATATCTCGACACTTCAACGGCGAAGGCTTTTTTTTTCGCCCTGACTGTGTATTAGAACATCCATAAAATATGAGCAAAATATATTCCTAGAATAGTTCATATACTGGGACATCCTGATAGTGCGTGCCTGTAGTCTCCAAGATCTCGTCAGTGAATGAGGTGTATATTCTGCACAGTCATTTGAAGCAAGCTGCGAACGTTAGAAATCCAAGGAACAGTAACAGAAACGAAAAGTCGCGAGTCTCGTACCTGCCGCGTTAATACACAGTTGTATAGTCTTCAAAGTCATTTGAAGCACGCTGTTTACGTTAAAAATATTAAGAACAGTAACAGTAACGCGAGTCTCGTCACGTTATTACACAGTTCTGTACTCTTCACCGTCATTTGAAGCCCTTATACATATTGTTGATGTCTTTTATTGTTATTCCTCATGAATTACAACACATATAAGGGAAGTGGGAAGAGGTGCCGACATACTGGCAGAGCCATATGACTTCACAGGATAACCTATTCTAAAGCACATACCATGAATATGTGTTGTATCTCAGGTACGCGTTTATTGTACCTGTTCATGTGGCAACTTGGATGATATGACCACACGGCCCCTAGCACCGGCATAAGCGGTATTAGATACAAATCTAGAGAGCTATGATGGGAACATGATATCATGAACACTGCCATAAGTTGAGGAATATTTCACAGCACTATCAATCCCAATACCAGTCTTCGCCAATGTCATTTTCAAAGGTCTGGGTTTGATGAGTTTACACAGCTCAGTCGTTTGCATTCTCCACACACACTTGAACAATCCAGGCCATGATCCTTACAGGCGCATCTGCTTCAGCTGCAATCCTTCTTGCAATTCCAGCTGATAACCTCAAGTGACCCCTGAAGCTGGTGGCAGATCGGTTTTCACAGGGAGAAACCGATTGAATTGTCCACTCTCATGTTTGTGGCTGCAACGGATGGTCTTCCCCTCAAGTCAATTCCTTCGTCTGGGTTACTACTGTATAAACATATAAGCGTTTTCTATGCTGCTGCAATAAATGACGTTCATCCCATGACCTGGATGAACACTTCAGCTCAGTGACAGTTGTCTTCTTCAAGGCAGCACCCTTGTCGGAATACTGTGTCACAGCCCAGAATGGCATGCATAAGCAACATATTTGTAGACTTGCATTCCCAGCACAACGTTTGTCTTCTTGACATTCCAAACTCTAAGGCCCCGCTAGTGACATGGTCATTCAGTCAAAGAAAGACGAATTCCTAGCAAACAACGACAACAAGTAGCAGTTCATTACTCTTATGAGTGACCAGTTGGAAAGGGCGGGATGTTTCATATGCAGATGTTTTTATTGTAAAAGCTGCCGTTCAATCGACTGAAAGCATGAAAACTTTGGTTGGTGATGATATTGACCTGTTAGTTCTGCTCTGTTTTCATGCAGACATGGATGACATTGACATCTACTTTCAGCCAAGAGAGAATGCAAAGAAACGGATAGTTTGTAATGTCAAGAAGACAAAGGCTGTACTGGGAAGGTAAGTCTGCACAAATATGATGTTTGTGCATGCCATTCAGGGCTGTGACACAGTATACTGATCATATGGCATTGGCAAATGTGCGGACGTAAAGAAAATAACGCTCAGTGAGCTATTTCGCCAACAAGCTGAAGTGTTCAACCAGGCCTTTGGGGGTCCCGATGGAGGTTATCTATTGTAGGTGCTTGTGTGTTTATACAATGGTAACCCTGACGAAGCAATTGGCTGCATGAGATACAAGCGTTTCTGTGACAAAACGAACCATACATGTGCAGGTACAAAACCTTCCATCAACATCAGCATCAGCTAAGTATCAAGGTTCGCGTGTTTATAGAGTGGAAAGGGGAAGACCATCCATTGCATCCACAAGAATGAGGCTGGACGGCTTCTCTCTGTGAAAACTGAACTGCCACCAGTTCCACTGGCACTCTTTGAGGTTATCAGGTGCAACTGCAAGAAAGATTGCAGCTGAAGAAGATGCATCTGTAGGAGCATGGTCTATATTGTTGAAAATGTAAAATGAAACATGGTAAATGGCATGGTAGAACATCAAGATTGCCTATAATCTAGATTATTATTTGTTTGATAATTAGATGATAGGATCTGCATAATTATTCTTCTTTCGTCAAAACATATCTGACACACAATTGCGATAGATCATTAATGGTTTGCAGAGCTGTATTTTTCAACAAGGCACAAGTTGTGATAATAAAGAGATATCTCCATGAGTGGATTTTTGGAAATATTGTCTTTGACAGTTATCGGTTGAAGGAAAATATATCACAGCTTGTCATTTCATTTATTTTGGGAGAGAATTCCTCTTTCATATGATTATGCTAATGGCAAAAATGTTAACTGTCTGAATATTACCATGTATAATTCATATAGCCTGATGCTGAACTATCAGTTTGCTATCTACGCTTATGAGCAAATCCACCGGGAAGACACATGTTTTCATCACCATGGCATACTGTACCCTGGGTCATGTATTAATTGGATTTCTGGATGATAAACTGTCCTTATTCACGGAAAAAACAATATTCTACCTTGCTTATATGAGGCATAATGTCCTATTATGTATTATAAAATGGCGTATCTTTTTTTTTCAAAAAAATTTGTATCTCAACCAAATAGATTTTGGTAGACTTTTAGTATGTTGTTCTAGGAACCTATTAGAAATGCCTACCAGTGAAAAAAAATTTGTTGCAATTTGTTTTGAGTCCAGCTAATAAAAAAGCAGATAGATTGCCTGGAATGTCATGAAAATGGTAAAAAGTTCAGATTTAGAATGACCCCATACATCCGCCATTTTGAATTTCTCCATAAATATTTTCGTGCAAGGGTATTATTTCAGGCTGAGTATAACCTTGATATGATAACGAATGGAATGAGTGTGAGTAATGACCCATTTCTTTCACGCTTAGTACCAAGTACAAGGTTTTCTTATAGGAGCCAGGTAATCACTGAAATTTCGCGAAAACTACCTCAAATTTCAGCTTGAAATTTAATATATTTCCCATGCATATCTGTTTGTAGACTTTTAGTATGTTATTCTAGAGACCTTTCGGAAATGCACTGCAGCAAAAACAAATTTGTGGTGGGTCAAACCTCAATTTGTCTGGACTATATATATGTCCATGTTTGTATACCGACCCGTAACAAAAATAAGCGGGTTTCCGGAAAAAAAAAAAAATTAAATTCCAAACACTTTACATTCACACACCCCTACCCTGTATATATCCATGTTTGTATACCGACCCGTAAGAAAAAATAAGCGGGTTCCCGTAACCAAAATCACAAAACACTATACATTTTTATACGTCCACGTTTGTATATACCGACCCGTAAGAATTAAAAAGGGTGAGAGAAAAAAAATAAGACGGGGAACAGCTAATACTGTGTGTGCGTGCAAGCAACGTTTGTATATACCGATACGTAAGAATTAAAAAGGCTGGGAGAATAAAAATAAGACGGGGGACAGCTAATACTGTGTGTGCGTGCAAGCACATTTTCTCACAGAATACCGAGGCACTGGACACAAAAACATTCGGTTGATTTTGGCATACTGGGCGAATACAATCACAACAAAAAGATCAGTTGCATGTTCCATCTACCAAATAAAACAAACATACCCGTTAGTTTGACAGAGAATTTGCACTCCAAATCGTGTGACGACGTTTTGTATAGGTATTCTATACGATCAGCTGTTTCAAACATCCGTTCGATTCTCGGCCTTTGGTTGGGGGCTGAAAAATACGTTGGTCGTACAGTGGCTTGTCATGTGTGCGTGTCGGCTTCCATAAACAGTGTATTTTATTCAAATCTTTAAACTATTCATGCCAATTCCTGGCAAATTAATGTTTTATTGTAGGTACGCTTGACTCTACCAAACCCAAACCCCTGTCTGGATTTGTGGCCATGTCAAAATGCAGGTAGGGACAAATGATTTGACAAATGATAGTTTCTAAACGAGCCAACTTCCTCTGGGTTCACTATCAGTCGTCAGATCAAAAAAACCAAAGGGGGGCGTGGCCCTTTTAACTTTTGAAGCGAATTGAGCCCAAAAACACGCGGATGTGAAAGAGAGCACAAAAGCAACAGCCATTGGCTGACGCTTTCGCCGATTCGTGATTTGATTGGATTGTTATCGCGCGTGCTCTGGACACCTAAAAATAGCATACAACTTGGCCTGCGACTTAGGATGTATAATTCATTATTACAGTTGAAATATTATTTTTATAATTGACCCCTCATGTTGAAAAGGGTGATTTACTGTTATATGATATCCCGTATTATTGTTATCAGAATAAAAAAAAATCATCTCATCGGATGGTGTTGTTGTTAATTATTATTATTATGTAGGCAGCGGATGTGTTGTTGTTTACTATAAGTGTATTAAGTAGGGAGCTGGTGTTAAAATAAAAAAAAATTCATCTCATCGGATCGTTTTGTTGTTAATTACTATTATTATGTAGGCAGCGGATGTGTTGTTGCTTACTATAAGTGTATTATGTAGGGAGCTGGTGTTAAAATTAAAAATAAATTCATCTCATCGGCAGAATACCGAGGCCCGATCAACAGCAACAACCACAAATATATACAACAACATACATTTTTGTGCATAATGTTAAAAGTCCTCTTTCGAGGTGTTTGGGCCCTTAAAAAATAGCTTTTTTCACATATACCGCCGAAGCAGGTGAACGCCGACAATAGCGCCCATAATTAGACCCGCACACCTCAGACCACTGCTCAAACGGCGCTGGTTATCTTGAACGTCACGAGCTTGTCTCAGATCACGTAGAAATTGCTAATAGCATGTCCAAATGGCTTCATGAAGGGGACCCAATGGTATTCGGTCTAAAACGTCTAGAGTGAAGGCTTGAATCACATCTTCTCGACCTGGGTTGTCTATTAAATCGTTGTACATGGCCATAAGAATTGCTCGATAGGCTCTCGTACTGTCCACTACTCCTAGCATCCGCT